>CAJHQP010011265.1:0-15743 GCA_905132765.1 Moricandia arvensis
TAAAGGAATTGTGCTTTTACTATTCCATTTGCAGGGCGTTTCTAGACCTTTCCATCGAACCAGATTTAAAAAATATGGGGAATAGCGTTAAGTTTATGTGGTATTGGCTTGTTTTTTATCTCGAGATCGAATCCACTGCATCGGTCGATGAATGCTTATTTATGACTTATGTCTCTGGTCGAGATAATCATATATGGTGGCCTAAGTCAAGGCTGAACCAATGCTAATTCTAAAAGGTGTTCGGTACCTTTTTACATTTATCCGACCTTATAAACTACTAAAATGGGCATATCGAGTATTTCTGAAGAAAAATGTTTTTAACAAGCCTTAAAGGAATTGTGCTTCTACTATTCCATTTGCAGGCGTTTCTAGACCTTTCTGTCGAACCAGATTTTTAAAAAGATGGGGCATAGCCTTAAGTTTATGTGGTATTGTCTTGTTTTTTATCTCGAGATGGAATCCACTGCATCGGTCGATGAATGCTTATTTGTATGAGTTATGTCTCCTGGTCGAGATAATCATATATGGTGGCCTAAGTCAAGGCTGAACCAATGCAAAATTAAAAAGGTGTTCAGTACCTTTTACATTTATCCGACCATATAACTTACTAAAATGGGCATATCGAGTTTTTCTGCCGAAAAATGTTTTAACAAGCCTTAAAGGAATTGTGCTTCGTACTATTCCATTTGCAGGGCGTTTCTACCTTTCTGTCGAACAGATTGTAAAAATATGGAGCATAGCCTTAAGTTTCATGTGGTATTTGGCTTGTTTTTTTATCTCGAGATCGAAATCCGCTTGCATCGGTCCATTGAATGAGTTATTGCTAAATGAGTTATGTAATCTGGTCGATATATATCATATATGGGGCCCTAAGTCAAAGGCTGAACCAATTGCAAAATTCTAAAAGGTAGTTCCGGTACCTTTATATTTACACCGACCATATAAACTACTAAGAAGTGGGAAATATAAAGGTTTTTTCTTGCCCAGAAAAATGTTTTTAACAAGCCTTAAAGGATTGTGCTTCGACTATTCATTTGCAGGGGCGTTTCTAGACCTTTCTGTCGAACCAGATTTATAAAAATATGGGGCATAGCCTTAAGTTTATGTGGTATTGGCTTGTTTTTTTTATCTCGAGATCGAATCCGCTGCATCGGTCCATGAATGCTTATTGTATGAGTTATGTCTCTGGTCGAGATAATCATATATGGTGGCCTAAGTCAAGGCTGAACCAATGCAAAATCTAAAAAGGTGTTCGGTACCTTTTACATTTATCCGACCATATAACTACTAAAGATGGGCATATCGAGTTTTTCTGCCGAAAAATGTTTTTAACAAGCCTTAAAGGAATTGTGCTTCGACTATTCCATTTGCAGGGCGTTTCTAGACCTTTCTGTCGAACCAGATTTTAAAAAGATGGGGGCATAGCCTTAAGTTTATGTGGTATTGGCTTGTTTTTTTATCTCGAGATCGAATCCGCTGCATCGGTCGATGAATGCTTATTGTATGAGTTATGTCTCTGGTCGAGATAATCATATATGGTGGCCTAAGACAAGGCTGAACCATTGTTTATTCTAAAAAGGTGTTCGGTACCTTTTTACATTTATCTGACCATATAACTACTAAAGATGGGCATATCGAGTTTTCCTGCCGAAATAATGTTTTTAACAAGCCTTAAAGGAATTGTGCTTCGAACTATTCCATTTGCAGGGCGTTTCTAGACCTTTCTGTCGAACCAGATTTAAAAATATGGGGCATAGCCTTAAGTTTATGTGGTATTGGCTTGTTTTTTTATCTCGAGATCGAATCCGCTGCATCGGTTGATGAATGCTTATTGTATGAGTTATGTCTCTGGTCGAGATAATCATATATGGTGGCCTAAGTCAAGGCTGAACCAATGCTAATTTCTAAAAAGGTGTTCGGTACCTTTTTACATTTATCTGACCATATAACTACTAAAAATGGGCATATCGAGTTTTTCTGCCGAAAAATGTTTTTAACAAGCCTTAAAGGAATTGTGCTTCTACTATTCCATTTGCAGGGCGTTTCTAGACCTTTCTGTCGAACCAGATTTAAAAAGATGGGGCATAGCCTTAAGTTTATGTGGTATTGGCTTGTTTTTTTATCTCGAGATCGAATCCGCTGCATCGGTCGATGAATGCTTATTGTATGAGTTATGTCTCTGGTCGAGATAATCATATATGGTGGCCTAAGTCAAGGCTGAACCAATGCTAATTCTAAAAAGGTGTTCGGTACCTTTTACATTTATCCGACCATATAACTACTAAAGATGGGCATATCGAGTTTTTCTGCAGAAAAATGTTTTTAACAAGCCTTAAAGGAATTGTGCTTCGACTATTCCATTTGCAGGGCGTTTCTAGACCTTTCTGTCGAACCAGATTTAAAAATATGGGGCATAGCCTTAAGTTTATGTGGTATTGGCTTGTTTTTTTATCTCGAGATCGAATCCAGCTGCAATCGGTCGATGAATGCTTATTGTATGAGTTAGGTCTCTGGTCGAGATAATCATATATGGTGGCTAAGTCAAGGCTGAACCAATGCTAAATCTAAAAAGGTGTTCGGTACCTTTTTACATTTATCCGACCATATAACTACTAAAAATGGGCATATCGAGTTTTTCTGCCGAAAATGTTTTTAACAAGCCTTAAAGGAATTGTGCTTCTACTATTCCATTTGCAGGGCGTTTCTAGACCTTTCTGTCGAACCAGATTTTAAAAAGATGGGGCATAGCCTTAAGTTTATGTGGTATTGGCTTGTTTTTTTATCTCGAGATCGAATCCGCTGCATCGGTCGATGAATGCTTATTGTATGAGTTATGTCTCTGGTCGAGATAATCATATATGGTGGCCTAAGTCAAGGCTGAACCAATGCTAAATCTAAAAAGGTGTTCGGTACCTTTTTACATTTATCCGACCATATAACTACTAAAAATGGGCATATCGAGTTTTTCTGCCGAAAATGTTTTTAACAAGCCTTAAAGGAATTGTGCTTCGACTATTCCATTTGCAGGGCGTTTCTAGACCTTTCTGTCGAACCAGATTTTAAAAAGATGGGGCATAGCCTTAAGTTTATGTGGTATTGGCTTGTTTTTTTATCTCGAGATCGAATCCGCTGCATCGGTCGATGAATGCTTATTGTATGAGTTATGTCTCTGGTCGAGATAATCATATATGGTGGCCTAAGTCAAGGCTGAACCAATGCTAAATCTAAAAAGGTGTTCGTACCTTTTTACATTTATCCGACCATATAACTACTAAAGATGGGCATATCGAGTTTTTCTGCCGAAAAATGTTTTTAACAAGCCTTAAAGGAATTGTGCTTCTACTATTCCATTTGCAGGGCGTTTCTAGACCTTTCTGTCGAACCAGATTTAAAAAGATGGGGCATAGCCTTAAGTTTATGTGGTATTGGCTTGTTTTTTATCTCGAGATCGAATCCGCTGCATCGGTCGATGAATGCTTATTGTATGAGTTATGTCTCTGGTCGAGATAATCATATATGGTGGCCTAAGTCAAGGCTGAACCAATGCTAAATCTAAAAAGGTGTTCGGTACCTTTTTACATTTATCCGACCATATAACTACTAAAAATGGGCATATCGAGTTTTTCTGCCGAAAAATGTTTTTAACAAGCCTTAAAGGAATTGTGCTTCTACTATTCCATTTGCAGGGCGTTTCTAGACCTTTCTGTCGAACCAGATTTAAAAAGATGGGCATAGCCTTAAGTTTACGTGGTATTGGCTTGTTTTTTATCTCGAGATCGAATCCGCTGCATCGGTCGATGAATGCTTATTGTATGAGTTATGTCTCTGGTCGAGATAATCATATATGGTGGCCTAAGTCAAGGCTGAACCAATGCTAATTCTAAAAAGGTGTTCGGTACCTTTTACATTTATCCGACCATATAACTACTAAAAATGGGCATATCGAGTTTTTCTGCCGAAAAATGTTTTTAACAAGCCTTAAAGGAATTGTGCTTCTACTATTCCATTTGCAGGGCGTTTCTAGACCTTTCTGTCGAACCAGATTTTAAAAAAGATGGGGCATAGCCTTAAGTTTATGTGGTATTGGCTTGTTTTTTTATCTCGAGATCGAATCCGCTGCATCGGTCGATGAATGCTTATTGTATGAGTTATGTCTCTGGTCGAGATAATCATATATGGTGGCCTAAGTCAAGGCTGAACCAATGCTAATTCTAAAAAGGTGTTCGGTACCTTTTTACATTTATCCGACCATATAACTACTAAAAATGGGCATATCGAGTTTTTCTGCCGAAAAATGTTTTTAACAAGCCTTAAAGGAATTGTGCTTCTACTATTCCATTTGCAGGGCGTTTCTAGACCTTTCTGTCGAACCAGATTTAAAAAGATGGGGCATAGCCTTAAGTTTATGTGGTATTGGCTTGTTTTTTTATCTCGAGATCGAATCCGCTGCATCGGTCGATGAATGCTTATTGTATGAGTTATGTCTCTGGTCGAGATAATCATATATGGTGGCCTAAGTCAAGGCTGAACCAATGCTAAATCTAAAAAGGTGTTCAGTACCTTTTTACATTTATCCGACCATATAACTACTAAAAATGGGCATATCGAGTTTTTCTGCCGAAAAATGTTTTTAACAAGCCTTAAAGGAATTGTGCTTCTACTATTCCATTTGCAGGGCGTTTCTAGACCTTTCTGTCGAACCAGATTTAAAAAAGATGGGCATAGCCTTAAGTTTATGTGGTATTGGCTTGTTTTTTTATCTCGAGATCGAATCCGCTGCATCGGTTGATGAATGCTTATTGTATGAGTTATGTCTCTGGTCGAGATAATCATATATGGTGGCCTAAGTCAAGGCTGAACCAATGCTAATTCTAAAAAGGTGTTCGGTACCTTTTTACATTTATCTGACCATATAACTACTAAAAATGGGCATATCGAGTTTTTCTGCCGAAAAATGTTTTTAACAAGCCTTAAAGGAATTGTGCTTCTACTATTCCATTTGCAGGGCGTTTCTAGACCTTTCTGTCGAACCAGATTTAAAAAGATGGGGCATAGCCTTAAGTTTATGTGGTATTGGCTTGTTTTTTTATCTCGAGATCGAATCCGCTGCATCGGTCGATGAATGCTTATTGTATGAGTTATGTCTCTGGTCGAGATAATCATATATGGTGGCCTAAGTCAAGGCTGAACCAATGCTAATTCTAAAAAGGTGTTCGGTACCTTTTTACATTTATCTGACCATATAACTACTAAAAATGGGCATATCGAGTTTTTCTGCCGAAAAATGTTTTTAACAAGCCTTAAAGGAATTGTGCTTCTACTATTCCATTTGCAGGGCGTTTCTAGACCTTTCTGTCGAACCAGATTTAAAAAGATGGGGCATAGCCTTAAGTTTATGTGGTATTGGCTTGTTTTTTTATCTCGAGATCGAATCCGCTGCATCGGTCGATGAATGCTTATTGTATGAGTTATGTCTCTGGTCGAGATAATCATATATGGTGGCCTAAGTCAAGGCTGAACCAATGCTATTTCTAAAAAGGTGTTCTGTACCTTTTTACATTTATCGACCATATAACTACTAAAAATGGGCATATCGAGTTTTTCTGCCGAAAAATGTTTTTAACAAGCCTTAAAGGAATTGTGCTTCTACTATTCCATTTGCAGGGCGTTTCTAGACCCTTCTGTCGAACCAGATTTTAAAAAAGATGGGCATAGCCTTAAGTTTATGTGGTATTGGCTTGTTTTCTTATCTCGAGATCGAATCCGCTGCATCGGTCGATGAATGCTTATTGTATGAGTTATGTCTCTGGTCGAGATAATCATATATGGTGGCCTAAGTCAAGGCTGAACCAATGCTAATTCTAAAAAGGTGTTCGGTACCTTTTTACATTTATCTGACCATATAACTACTAAAATGGGCATATCGAGTTTTTCTGCCGAAAAATGTTTTTAACAAGCCTTAAAGGAATTGTGCTTCTACTATTCCATTTGCAGGGCGTTTCTAGACCTTTCTGTCGAACCAGATTTTAAAAAGATGGGGGCATAGCCTTAAGTTTATGTGGTATTGGCTTGTTTTTTTATCTCGAGATCGAATCCGCTGCATCGGTCGATGAATGCTTATTGTATGAGTTATGTCTCTGGTCGAGATAATCATATATGGTGGCCTAAGTCAAGGCTGAACCAATGCTAATTTCTAAAAAGGTGTTTCGTACCTTTTTACATTTATCTGACCATATAACTACTAAAAATGGGCATATCGAGTTTTTCTGCCGAAAAATGTTTTTAACAAGCCTTAAAGGAATTGTGCTTCTACTATTCCATTTGCAGGGCGTTTCTAGACCTTTCTGTCGAACCAGATTTTAAAAAAGATGGGGCATAGCCTTAAGTTTATGTGGTATTGCTTGTTTTTTTATCTCGAGATCGAATCCACTGCATCGGTCGATGAATGCTTATTGTATGAGTTATGTCTCTGGTCGAGATAATCATATATGGTGGCCTAAGTCAAGGCTGAACCAATGCTATTTCTAAAAAGGTGTTCTGTACCTTTTTACATTTATCTGACCATATAACTACTAAAAATGGGCATATCGAGTTTTTCTGCCGAAAAATGTTTTTAACAAGCCTTAAAGGAATTGTGCTTCTACTATTCCATTTGCAGGGCGTTTCTAGACCTTTCTGTCGAACCAGATTTAAAAATATGGGACATAGCCTTAAGTTTATGTGGTATTGGCTTGTTTTTTATCTCGAGATCGAATCCGCTGCATCGGTCGATGAATGCTTATTGTATGAGTTATGTCTCTGGTCGAGATAATCATATATGGTGGCCTAAGTCAAGGCTGAACCAATGCTAATTCTAAAAAGGTGTTCGGTACCTTTTTACATTTATCCGACCATATAACTACTAAAATGGGCATATCGAGTTTTTCTGCAGAAAAATGTTTTTAACAAGCCTTAAAGGAATTGTGCTTCTACTATTCCATTTGCAGGGCGTTTCTAGACCTTTCTGTCGAACCAGATTTTAAAAAGATGGGGCATAGCCTTAAGTTTATGTGGTATTGGCTTGTTTTTTATCTCGAGATCGAATCCGCTGCATCGGTCGATGAATGCTTATTGTATGAGTTATGTCTCTGGTCGAGATAATCATATATGGTGGCCTAAGTCAAGGCTGAACCAATGCTAATTCTAAAAAGGTGTTCTGTACCTTTTTACATTTATCTGACCATATAACTACTAAAAATGGGCATATCGAGTTTTTCTGCCGAAAAATGTTTTTAACAAGCCTTAAAGGAATTGTGCTTCTACTATTCCATTTGCAGGGCGTTTCTAGACCTTTCTGTCGAACCAGATTTTAAAAGATGGGGCATAGCCTTAAGTTTATGTGGTATTGGCTTGTTTTTTTATCTCGAGATCGAATCCACTGCATCGGTCGATGAATGCTTATTGTATGAGTTATGTCTCTGGTCGAGATAATCATATATGGTGGCCTAAGTCAAGGCTGAACCAATGCTAATTCTAAAAAGGTGTTCTGTACCTTTTACATTTATCTGACCATATAACTACTAAAAATGGGCATATCGAGTTTTTCTGCCGAAAAATGTTTTTAACAAGCCTTAAAGGAATTGTGCTTCTACTATTCCATTTGCAGGGCGTTTCTAGACCTTTCTGTCGAACCAGATTTAAAAAGATGGGACATAGCCTTAAGTTTATGTGGTATTGGCTTGTTTTTTTATCTCGAGATCGAATCCGCTGCATCGGTCGATGAATGCTTATTGTATGAGTTATGTCTCTGGTCGAGATAATCATATATGGTGGCCTAAGTCAAGGCTGAACCAATGCTAATTCTAAAAAGGTGTTCGGTACCTTTTTACATTTATCCGACCATATAACTACTAAAAATGGGCATATCGAGTTTTTCTGCCGAAAAATGTTTTTAACAAGCCTTAAAGGAATTGTGCTTCTACTATTCCATTTGCAGGGCGTTTCTAGACCTTTCTGTCGAACCAGATTTAAAAAAGATGGGGCATAGCCTTAAGTTTATGTGGTATTGGCTTGTTTTTTTATCTCGAGATCGAATCCGCTGCATCGGTCGATGAATGCTTATTGTATGAGTTATGTCTCTGGTCGAGATAATCATATATGGTGGCCTAAGTCAAGGCTGAACCAATGCTAATCTAAAAAGGTGTTCGGTACCTTTTTACATTTATCTGACCATATAACTACTAAAATGGGCATATCGAGTTTTTCTGCCGAAAAATGTTTTTAACAAGCCTTAAAGGAATTGTGCTTCTACTATTCCATTTGCAGGGCGTTTCTAGACCTTTCTGTCGAACCAGATTTAAAAAGATGGGGCATAGCCTTAAGTTTATGTGGTATTGGCTTGTTTTTTTATCTCGAGATCGAATCCGCTGCATCGGTTGATGAATGCTTATTGTATGAGTTATGTCTCTGGTCGAGATAATCATATATGGTGGCCTAAGTCAAGGCTGAACCAATGCTAATTCTAAAAAGGTGTTCGGTACTTTTTTACATTTATCTGACCATATAACTACTAAAAATGGGCATATCGAGTTTTTCTGCCGAAAAATGTTTTAACAAGCCTTAAAGGAATTGTGCTTCTACTATTCCATTTGCAGGGCGTTTCTAGACCTTTCTGTCGAACCAGATTTAAAAAGATGGGCATAGCCTTAAGTTTATGTGGTATTGGCTTGTTTTTTTATCTCGAGATCGAATCCGCTGCATCGGTCGATGAATGCTTATTGTATGAGTTATGTCTCTGGTCGAGATAATCATATATGGTGCCTAAGTCAAGGCTGAACCAATGCTAAATTCTAAAAAGGTGTTCGGTACCTTTTTACATTTATCTGACCATATAACTACTAAAAATGGGCATATCGAGTTTTTCTGCCGAAAAATGTTTTTAACAAGCCTTAAAGGAATTGTGCTTCTACTATTCCATTTGCAGGGCGTTTCTAGACCTTTCTGTCGAACCAGATTTAAAAAAGATGGGGCATAGCCTTAAGTTTATGTGGTATTGGCTTGTTTTTTTATCTCGAGATCGAATCCGCTGCATCGGTCGATGAATGCTTATTGTATGAGTTATGTCTCTGGTCGAGATAATCATATATGGTGGCCTAAGTCAAGGCTGAACCAATGCTAAATCTAAAAAGGTGTTCGGTACCTTTTTACATTTATCTGACCATATAACTACTAAAAATGGGCATATCGAGTTTTTCTGCCGAAAAATGTTTTTAACAAGCCTTAAAGGAATTGTGCTTCTACTATTCCATTTGCAGGGCGTTTCTAGACCTTTCTGTCGAACCAGATTTAAAAAAGATGGGCATAGCCTTAAGTTTATGTGGTATTGGCTTGTTTTTTTATCTCGAGATCGAATCCGCTGCATCGGTTGATGAATGCTTATTGTATGAGTTATGTCTCTGGTCGAGATAATCATATATGGTGGCCTAAGTCAAGGCTGAACCAATGCTAATTCTAAAAAGGTGTTCGGTACCTTTTTACATTTATCTGACCATATAACTACTAAAAATGGGCATATCGAGTTTTTCTGCCGAAAAATGTTTTTAACAAGCCTTAAAGGAATTGTGCTTCTACTATTCCATTTGCAGGGCGTTTCTAGACCTTTCTGTCGAACCAGATTTAAAAAAGATGGGGCATAGCCTTAAGTTTATGTGGTATTGGCTTGTTTTTTTTATCTCGAGATCGAATCCGCTGCATCGGTCGATGAATGCTTATTGTATGAGTTATGTCTCTGGTCGAGATAATCATATATGGTGGCCTAAGTCAAGGCTGAACCAATGCTAATTCTAAAAAGGTGTTCGGTACCTTTTTACATTTATCTGACCATATAACTACTAAAAATGGGCATATCGAGTTTTTCTGCCGAAAAATGTTTTTAACAAGCCTTAAAGGAATTGTGCTTCTACTATTCCATTTGCAGGGCGTTTCTAGACCTTTCTGTCGAACCAGATTTAAAAAAGATGGGACATAGCCTTAAGTTTATGTGGTATTGGCTTGTTTTTTTATCTCGAGATCGAATCCGCTGCATCGGTTGATGAATGCTTATTGTATGAGTTATGTCTCTGGTCGAGATAATCATATATGGTGGCCTAAGTCAAGGCTGAACCAATGCTAAATCTAAAAAGGTGTTCGGTACCTTTTACATTTATCTGACCATATAACTACTAAAAATGGGCATATCGAGTTTTTCTGCCGAAAAATTTTTTAACAAGCCTTAAAGGAATTGTGCTTCTACTATTCCATTTGCAGGGCGTTTCTAGACCTTTCTGTCGAACCAGATTTAAAAAAGATGGGACATAGCCTTAAGTTTATGTGGTATTGGCTTGTTTTTTTATCTCGAGATCGAATCCGCTGCATCGGTTGATGAATGCTTATTGTATGAGTTATGTCTCTGGTCGAGATAATCATATATGGTGGCCTAAGTCAAGGCTGAACCAATGCTAATTCTAAAAAGGTGTTCGGTACCTTTTTACATTTATCTGACCATATAACTACTAAAATGGGCATATCGAGTTTTTCTGCCGAAAAATGTTTTTAACAAGCCTTAAAGGAATTGTGCTTCTACTATTCCATTTGCAGGGCGTTTCTAGACCTTTCTGTCGAACCAGATTTAAAAAAGATGGGACATAGCCTTAAGTTTATGTGGTATTGGCTTGTTTTTTTATCTCGAGATCGAATCCGCTGCATCGGTTGATGAATGCTTATTGTATGAGTTATGTCTCTGGTCGAGATAATCATATATGGTGGCCTAAGTCAAGGCTGAACCAATGCTAATTCTAAAAAGGTGTTCGGTACCTTTTTACATTTATCTGACCATATAACTACTAAAAATGGGCATATCGAGTTTTTCTGCCGAAAAATGTTTTTAACAAGCCTTAAAGGAATTGTGCTTCTACTATTCCATTTGCAGGGCGTTTCTAGACCTTTCTGTCGAACCAGATTTAAAAAAGATGGGACATAGCCTTAAGTTTATGTGGTATTGGCTTGTTTTTTTATCTCGAGATCGAATCCGCTGCATCGGTTGATGAATGCTTATTGTATGAGTTATGTCTCTGGTCGAGATAATCATATATGGTGGCCTAAGTCAAGGCTGAACCAATGCTAAATTCTAAAAAGGTGTTCGGTACCTTTTTACATTTATCTGACCATATAACTACTAAAAATGGGCATATCGAGTTTTTCTGCCGAAAAATGTTTTTAACAAGCCTTAAAGGAATTGTGCTTCTACTATTCCATTTGCAGGGCGTTTCTAGACCTTTCTGTCGAACCAGATTTAAAAAGATGGGACATAGCCTTAAGTTTATGTGGTATTGGCTTGTTTTTTTATCTCGAGATCGAATCCGCTGCATCGGTTGATGAATGCTTATTGTATGAGTTATGTCTCTGGTCGAGATAATCATATATGGTGGCCTAAGTCAAGGCTGAACCAATGCTAATTCTAAAAAGGTGTTCGGTACCTTTTTACATTTATCTGACCATATAACTACTAAAATGGGCATATCGAGTTTTTCTGCCGAAAATATTTTTAACAAGCCTTAAAGGAATTGTGCTTCTACTATTCCATTTGCAGGGCGTTTCTAGACCTTTCTGTCGAACCAGATTTAAAAAAGATGGGACATAGCCTTAAGTTTATGTGGTATTGGCTTGTTTTTTTATCTCGAGATCGAATCCGCTGCATCGGTTGATGAATGCTTATTGTATGAGTTATGTCTCTGGTCGAGATAATCATATATGGTGGCCTAAGTCAAGGCTGAACCAATGCTAATTCTAAAAAGGTGTTCGGTACCTTTTTACATTTATCTGACCATATAACTACTAAAAATGGGCATATCGAGTTTTTCTGCCGAAAAATGTTTTTAACAAGCCTTAAAGGAATTGTGCTTCTACTATTCCATTTGCAGGGCGTTTCTAGACCTTTCTGTCGAACCAGATTTAAAAAAGATGGGACATAGCCTTAAGTTTATGTGGTATTGGCTTGTTTTTTTATCTCGAGATCGAATCCGCTGCATCGGTTGATGAATGCTTATTGTATGAGTTATGTCTCTGGTCGAGATAATCATATATGGTGGCCTAAGTCAAGGCTGAACCAATGCTAATTCTAAAAAGGTGTTCGGTACCTTTTTACATTTATCTGACCATATAACTACTAAAAATGGGCATATCGAGTTTTTCTGCCGAAAAATGTTTTTAACAAGCCTTAAAGGAATTGTGCTTCTACTATTCCATTTGCAGGGCGTTTCTAGACCTTTCTGTCGAACCAGATTTAAAAAAGATGGGACATAGCCTTAAGTTTATGTGGTATTGGCTTGTTTTTTTATCTCGAGATCGAATCCGCTGCATCGGTTGATGAATGCTTATTGTATGAGTTATGTCTCTGGTCGAGATAATCATATATGGTGGCCTAAGTCAAGGCTGAACCAATGCTAATTCTAAAAAGGTGTTCGGTACCTTTTTACATTTATCTGACCATATAACTACTAAAAATGGGCATATCGAGTTTTTCTGCCGAAAAATGTTTTTAACAAGCCTTAAAGGAATTGTGCTTCTACTATTCCATTTGCAGGGCGTTTCTAGACCTTTCTGTCGAACCAGATTTAAAAAAGATGGGACATAGCCTTAAGTTTATGTGGTATTGGCTTGTTTTTTTATCTCGAGATCGAATCCGCTGCATCGGTTGATGAATGCTTATTGTATGAGTTATGTCTCTGGTCGAGATAATCATATATGGTGGCCTAAGTCAAGGCTGAACCAATGCTAATTCTAAAAAGGTGTTCGGTACCTTTTACATTTATCTGACCATATAACTACTAAAAATGGGCATATCGAGTTTTTCTGCCGAAAAATGTTTTTAACAAGCCTTAAAGGAATTGTGCTTCTACTATTCCATTTGCAGGGCGTTTCTAGACCTTTCTGTCGAACCAGATTTAAAAAAGATGGGACATAGCCTTAAGTTTATGTGGTATTGGCTTGTTTTTTTATCTCGAGATCGAATCCGCTGCATCGGTTGATGAATGCTTATTGTATGAGTTATGTCTCTGGTCGAGATAATCATATATGGTGGCCTAAGTCAAGGCTGAACCAATGCTAATTCTAAAAAGGTGTTCGGTACCTTTTTACATTTATCTGACCATATAACTACTAAAAATGGGCATATCGAGTTTTTCTGCCGAAAAATGTTTTTAACAAGCCTTAAAGGAATTGTGCTTCTACTATTCCATTTGCAGGGCGTTTCTAGACCTTTCTGTCGAACCAGATTTAAAAAAGATGGGACATAGCCTTAAGTTTATGTGGTATTGGCTTGTTTTTTTATCTCGAGATCGAATCCGCTGCATCGGTTGATGAATGCTTATTGTATGAGTTATGTCTCTGGTCGAGATAATCATATATGGTGGCCTAAGTCAAGGCTGAACCAATGCTAATTCTAAAAAGGTGTTCGGTACCTTTTTACATTTATCTGACCATATAACTACTAAAAATGGGCATATCGAGTTTTTCTGCCGAAAAATGTTTTTAACAAGCCTTAAAGGAATTGTGCTTCTACTATTCCATTTGCAGGGCGTTTCTAGACCTTTCTGTCGAACCAGATTTAAAAAAGATGGGACATAGCCTTAAGTTTATGTGGTATTGGCTTGTTTTTTTATCTCGAGATCGAATCCGCTGCATCGGTTGATGAATGCTTATTGTATGAGTTATGTCTCTGGTCGAGATAATCATATATGGTGGCCTAAGTCAAGGCTGAACCAATGCTAATTCTAAAAAGGTGTTCGGTACCTTTTTACATTTATCTGACCATATAACTACTAAAAATGGGCATATCGAGTTTTTCTGCCGAAAAATGTTTTTAACAAGCCTTAAAGGAATTGTGCTTCTACTATTCCATTTGCAGGGCGTTTCTAGACCTTTCTGTCGAACCAGATTTAAAAAAGATGGGACATAGCCTTAAGTTTATGTGGTATTGGCTTGTTTTTTATCTCGAGATCGAATCCGCTGCATCGGTTGATGAATGCTTATTGTATGAGTTATGTCTCTGGTCGAGATAATCATATATGGTGGCCTAAGTCAAGGCTGAACCAATGCTAATTCTAAAAAGGTGTTCGGTACCTTTTTACATTTATCTGACCATATAACTACTAAAAATGGGCATATCGAGTTTTTCTGCCGAAAAATGTTTTTAACAAGCCTTAAAGGAATTGTGCTTCTACTATTCCATTTGCAGGGCGTTTCTAGACCTTTCTGTCGAACCAGATTTAAAAAAGATGGGACATAGCCTTAAGTTTATGTGGTATTGGCTTGTTTTTTTATCTCGAGATCGAATCCGCTGCATCGGTTGATGAATGCTTATTGTATGAGTTATGTCTCTGGTCGAGATAATCATATATGGTGGCCTAAGTCAAGGCTGAACCAATGCTAATTCTAAAAAGGTGTTCGGTACCTTTTTACATTTATCTGACCATATAACTACTAAAAATGGGCATATCGAGTTTTTCTGCCGAAAAATGTTTTTAACAAGCCTTAAAGGAATTGTGCTTCTACTATTCCATTTGCAGGGCGTTTCTAGACCTTTCTGTCGAACCAGATTTAAAAAAGATGGGACATAGCCTTAAGTTTATGTGGTATTGGCTTGTTTTTTTATCTCGAGATCGAATCCGCTGCATCGGTTGATGAATGCTTATTGTATGAGTTATGTCTCTGGTCGAGATAATCATATATGGTGGCCTAAGTCAAGGCTGAACCAATGCTAATTCTAAAAAGGTGTTCGGTACCTTTTTACATTTATCTGACCATATAACTACTAAAAATGGGCATATCGAGTTTTTCTGCCGAAAAATGTTTTTAACAAGCCTTAAAGGAATTGTGCTTCTACTATTCCATTTGCAGGGCGTTTCTAGACCTTTCTGTCGAACCAGATTTAAAAAAGATGGGACATAGCCTTAAGTTTATGTGGTATTGGCTTGTTTTTTTATCTCGAGATCGAATCCGCTGCATCGGTTGATGAATGCTTATTGTATGAGTTATGTCTCTGGTCGAGATAATCATATATGGTGGCCTAAGTCAAGGCTGAACCAATGCTAATTCTAAAAAGGTGTTCGGTACCTTTTTACATTTATCTGACCATATAACTACTAAAAATGGGCATATCGAGTTTTTCTGCCGAAAAATGTTTTTAACAAGCCTTAAAGGAATTGTGCTTCTACTATTCCATTTGCAGGGCGTTTCTAGACCTTTCTGTCGAACCAGATTTAAAAAAGATGGGACATAGCCTTAAGTTTATGTGGTATTGGCTTGTTTTTTATCTCGAGATCGAATCCGCTGCATCGGTTGATGAATGCTTATTGTATGAGTTATGTCTCTGGTCGAGATAATCATATATGGTGGCCTAAGTCAAGGCTGAACCAATGCTAATTCTAAAAAGGTGTTCGGTACCTTTTTACATTTATCTGACCATATAACTACTAAAAATGGGCATATCGAGTTTTTCTGCCGAAAAATGTTTTTAACAAGCCTTAAAGGAATTGTGCTTCTACTATTCCATTTGCAGGGCGTTTCTAGACCTTTCTGTCGAACCAGATTTAAAAAAGATGGGACATAGCCTTAAGTTTATGTGGTATTGGCTTGTTTTTTTTATCTCTAGATCGAATCCGCTGCATCGTTGGATGAATGCTTATTGTATGAGTTATGTCTCTGGTCGAGATAATCATATATGGTGG
>CAJHQP010011266.1:0-15742 GCA_905132765.1 Moricandia arvensis
ACAAGAGCTTAGACATCTTCTAAATGCTTCAAGACAACCATGATGGATAAGCTATGACAAAAGCGACCAGGAACATACTACAATGCAATAAACAAGCCAGGAGATCCTGGGACACAAACACCACTCAATACACAACTAAACAAAGACACAAGCTCTTATTAAGGGTTTAGGAGGTTTGCTTACAACCCAAGGAATCTGAGCTGATTCCTTGAACCTCCATGGACACGGCTCATCTGAACTTGGCAGGTTTAAGATGTGGGTTAAGTACCCAACACCTCTCCTTGGTGTGTCCATCCCTCTTGCAATGCTCGCACTTGAGACCCCTTCTGTCCTCCCTCTTGTAGACCGCCTTGTGGGACTGAGGAACTGCTTCAGCTTGTGATGCAAGGAGAGGACTCTCCTTTGCTTCAATCAACCCGTGTGAACCTTCCTCCTTTTGGACTTGGGAACACACCTCTTCAAGCGTGGGAAGCTTCTCAGACCTTAGGATATGTTTGATAAGGTCATTGAAGGTAGGACTAAGGGTCAAGAGCAGACCAAACACCTTATCTTGCTCCCTTCTTTCATTCAACACTTCCGGGTCAAGAGATTGAGGTCTCAGCATCTCAAGTTCAGACCAAAGGGCTCTGAACTTTCCTAGATGAACCGTGAACTCCTCATTCTCTTGGGACAGGTTGTTGATGGCTCTCTTGATTTCAAAGACTCGGCTGAGGTTAGAGATGTTACCATAGATCTTGTTTAAGGTTTCCCAAAGCTCTTTAGCACTCTCACAGTATGAGTAGGCTTCAAGGATAGATCTTTCTAAGGAGCTTTGGAGAAAGGTCAAGACTGTGTAGTCATCTTGTTGCCACTTCTCTTCCGAGACAATAGGAGAACCAGTATCACCACTGGATGAACTCTCTTGAGAGGCGACAGCTTTGGAGGAGTTTGGAGCACCTGAGATGCAATGGCTCCATAACCCCTTTCCACCAAGGGCTGTCTTCACCAGGCGTGACCAGAGAAGGTAGTTGGGACCTTTGAGGATGACTGGAATGACAATGGCTCTGGAAGACACCATCTTGAGGTCGGATATGAGCTAGACTGTCTTCTTTGTCTTCAAAGGTGTGGACTTTAGATCCGGATGAACTGGATCTGAAAGGAGTGAACTTTAGAGCTTGTGACTGATGCGAAAGCTTCACCAGGAGACTGAGCAACCAGGCTCTGATACCATGAAAGTTTTCAGAGAGCAAGTGCTTGAGTGATGAAGAACAAGTATGAAGGTGATGCGGATGAGACTTGATGAGGAAGAACGAGAGACTGATGGAAGAGTGAGATTGATTCGTGAGAGAGAGTATGAGAGATTGAGAGACTAATGAGAGAAAGAGATTGAGAGACTAAGTAACCAGAGACTTGAGAGAAAAGAGAGAGTAAACGAGACTAAGAGAGTATGAAGGAGAGAACTTCTCTGCTTATTATTTACCATCGACATACAAGGGTTTATATAGATAAGGAGAGCAACAATAGGGTTTACAAGGTTTGAAATGAGTGAACCAGAGGCTCTACACGTTCTGGATACAGCCTGGCTGGTCAAGGGTGAACTTGGCTGAGAATAGGCCACCAAGGTGCATGTATCTGTCCAGTGAACAGTCCAGGTTCATAGTCCAAGCTCCCCTTCCTTTCCAGCCTGTAAAGGCATCAACCTTATCCACAAACGGTCACAGCAAGCAGCATCTCGCAGATGCCTTCCTAGATGCCATTCTGATCCCATCTTCTTCTCCAAACCATCCGAGACTATTTCTTCACCATTGGAGCTTCTCTGTGACTTGGGATGCAAGGTAAGACCTAGGGTTGTACGGATTTAGGGTTTAGTCCGTACAACTTGACCCGGTTTTTGCACAAACCTAAAATGTCTTCAAATGGTCGAGAATAATGTTTTCCGGGTCGACCCGTCCGTACAGGCCGTACAGTCCGTACGGCCGTACAGTACGGATGACCCGAACTTTGCACATCGACCCATTTGATCCCAAACTTCTCCCAAGCCTTCTTCCTTCATAGTAAACCCCTCCTGAACCTTGTTCTAGCTCTGCATTATTAGAGTGGAGCAAAACAAAGGAAATGTGAAGGCCAAACAAAGGAAGTGAAGGCCAAGCATTTCCACACCAAAATGACCAGAAGAAGAAGCTGGTTGATGATCCAAAGAGAATTCATAAAGAGAAGCCAATTTGGTTCTGTTTGTGCAGTCTTGCTCCACAAGCTACTATCTTGACCTAACTTACCCTACAAGGCAAGAAAGGAGTTTGGAGACTTAATATGGACGTGGGAATCTCTGTTAAGTCAAGGAAATATGTTTGAAATTAAATAAGAGTGGCTGGTTTGAATTTGGAAAGAAGAAGTCACATGGGTTGCTTTGGAGAAGCAGCTGGACCTGTCTCTTTCACTCAAGCAGGCTGTGCCAACCTCTCTCCTGTCCCTTTCTCCTCATCTGGTCGTGGCTTCCCTTGTCCATATCCTCCTAGCATCATCATAAACCCCACAATAATATTTGTTTAGTCATTCCTGATTTAATCTTTGTTTATTGTAAGTGATTGTCTATTTAAAGACTTCACCACCTCTTGTAACTTTCATCCAGTATCAATACAAGTTCTCTCAGTCTAATTTCGTGGCTCTCTCTCCATTGCTTGTGTCTAAACAATATTCACAATGTAAGGAGTTTATAGTTATGGTTTAGAGGCTGCCTTAACTCTCTTTCTCTTAAGGCAGCCTAATACTTGTAAAACTCACTCTAAACTCTTATTTATCTTCTTTTAAGCTCTAGATTACTGATTCTAATCTCTTGTCTCCTTAAGTGAACAAACTGAAAGTGTTGTGTCACTTCTCAAGGATTAGATTCAAACTAGAGATATTTGTAGTTCTTGTATCAATCTCACAGCCACTTTATCTCTCTAGATTCAGATGGTTGTATTGATTGTTTGCTGAGAGGATTCAATCACAAGTTGATTGTCTCTTCCATTCTTAAAGAGTAAGTTCATGTTCTTAGCTATTCATAGCTTTTCCAACATGGTATCAGAGCCTTGTTGCTCTTCTTGGGCTGAACTCACTTCTTTTTGTCAATTTCTTCATATCTCTCTCTGTCTCTCCTTTAAATTTTTTTTTTGATGAGCTTTGTAGCTGGGATTCAAAACTTGGACAGTAGAGAGTGTAGATGAAGTATGAAATCTGTGAGTTTCTTAAAGATGCAAGTCTTTAAAGTTTTTTTTTAATCAATGACTCTCCCCTTTATCTCCTCATTGTTTAAGCCTTTGGATGAAAGATTAAAATCTGTTCATGTCAGCTTGAGGGAGGGAGAAAAGATTATACTTGTGTCTTGGAAAAACACTTGAATGGATTTCAAAAAAAATGTGTGTGTTCTTCATCTTGTCTAATGACTTCTTTTAAGAGGACAAGATGGAGTTCTGTTTTGGTTTCTTCTCTCCCATGTGTAAGCTGTGGACCTGATCTTGAGTTGGGATCCTAATCAAAGGCTAAGGGAGGGAAATAAAACAAAAGACTTCATCTATTTTGTGATTTAAAAACAGTTTTAAAAGATGAAGTTCTTGCTGTTTTTGTCTCAAACATTATCAGTCATTTATCCCCTTTGTCTCTCAATTTTAAAAACTTGTTAAAAGACTTTAAGTCTAATGAAACCAATGCTTGAGGGAGGGAGATAGACTGATGGTGAACTGAAGAAAATTGATTTGTTCTAAGTTTAAGAATGGTGATTGGTGTTTCTGCTTGGTTGTCTTAAGAAGACAATGCAAGTTTGGTTGATCTAGAGCAGCATCAGAAGCAAGCTTTGGGGGTTAGAACCAATGGCCTCAGATTCATGGACCCAAGACAAGAAGATCTTGAGGAGAAGTGGCTGTAGGAAAGTGATGAATCAACTCACCAGCAAGATGTTAGCTAAGGGTCAGTAAGCTTCATGATGAAGCATCAAGACGACACAGCCATGGAGCAGTGTGTACTTCCGTTTTGTGTTAAAGAAAGAGGTGTTGCACAAGGTCAGATCATGGCGCCAACACCCTCAGCAACCAGTTCAGGTCATGGCGGTTCTAAGACATGTTCAAACTGCAAAGAGGACCATTGAGCAAAGAAGTTTCAAGTCTAAATATAGCCAAGGTCATAGCTATTCCAATGCACCGCAAAGGCTATACTCTTTTTGCCCTCATCATGGTTTTATCCCAAGGGGTTTTACATGGTGAGGGTTTTAATGAGGTAGTCATTTGCGTGTTGCAAGCTTGGCCTTTGCAAGCAATGGCTTCCGCAGCCCAACCTTGAGGGAGGGTATTAGAGTGGAGCAAAACAAAGGAAATGTGAAGGCCAAACAAAGGAAGTGAAGGCCAAGCATTTCCACACCAAAATGACCAGAAGAAGAAGCTGGTTGATGATCCAAAGAGAATTCATAAAGAGAAGCCAATTTGGTTCTGTTTGTGCAGTCTTGCTCCACAAGCTACTATCTTGACCTAACTTACCCTACAAGGCAAGAAAGGAGTTTGGAGACTTAATATGGACGTGGGAATCTCTGTTAAGTCAAGGAAATATGTTTGAAATTAAATAAGAGTGGCTGGTTTGAATTTGGAAAGAAGAAGTCACATGGGTTGCTTTGGAGAAGCAGCTGGACCTGTCTCTTTCACTCAAGCAGGCTGTGCCAACCTCTCTCCTGTCCCTTTCTCCTCATCTGGTCGTGGCTTCCCTTGTCCATATCCTCCTAGCATCATCATAAACCCCACAATAATATTTGTTTAGTCATTCCTGATTTAATCTTTGTTTATTGTAAGTGATTGTCTATTTAAAGACTTCACCACCTCTTGTAACTTTCATCCAGTATCAATACAAGTTCTCTCAGTCTAATTTCGTGGCTCTCTCTCCATTGCTTGTGTCTAAACAATATTCACAATGTAAGGAGTTTATAGTTATGGTTTAGAGGCTGCCTTAACTCTCTTTCTCTTAAGGCAGCCTAATACTTGTAAAACTCACTCTAAACTCTTCTTTATCTTCTTTTAAGCTCTAGATTACTGATTCTAATCTCTTGTCTCCTTAAGTGAACAAACTGAAAGTGTTGTGTCACTTCTCAAGGATTAGATTCAAACTAGAGATATTTGTAGTTCTTGTATCAATCTCACAGCCACTTTATCTCTCTAGATTCAGATGGTTGTATTGATTGTTTGCTGAGAGGATTCAATCACAAGTTGATTGTCTCTTCCATTCTTAAAGAGTAAGTTCATGTTCTTAGCTATTCATAGATTTTCCAACACTGTGTGATGTGTTACCAATGGAAGCAAGTCACATCCTCCTTGGAAGGCCTTGGCAATCAGATAGGCGTGTGGTACATGATGGCTATACCAACAAGCATTCCTTTGAGTTCAAAGGAAGGAAAACTACCTTGGTAATGGTGAGCTATCCTGAAGGTCCAAGTCGTCCATTGCCTCACCTCAGATAATTTGGAGGATTCAAGTGTCCAAGAGACACTCCTCACCATTCATACCTAGCTACTGGGTTCAGCTACTGGTTGGATGGCCTCATCAAACATGCTAATCCGGAATAACCTGAATAGAAAGTGGGATAGCTTCTTCCTCATGACTCCTATGAGATTTATTCAACTTCCTAATCACTTTCCACTGATTAATGGTTCCAAATCATGCTTCTTACATCTTGGTTCCTCCTGGTTTAATTAGAATAAAGAAGATATTGCAATATGTCCAAACAGGCTAACCTAAATAGAAAGTGGGATAGCTTCTTTCTCATGACTCCTATGAGATTTATTCAACTTTGTGGTCACTTTCCACTGATTAAAGGTTCCAGATCATGCTTATTACTTCTTGGTTCCTCCTGGTTTGATTAGAATCAAAAAGATCTTGCAATATGTCCAAACAGGATAATCTGGATTCACCACAATAGAATGTGGGATAGCTTCTTCCTCATGACTCCTATGAGATTTATTCAACTTCATAATCATTGTCCACTGATTAATGGTTCCAAATCTTGCTTCTTACATCTTGGTTCGTCCTGGTTTGATTAGAATCAAGACGATATTGCAATATGTCCAAACAGGCTAATCTGGAATCACCTGAATAGAAAGTGGGATAGCTTCTTCCTCATGACTCATATGAGATTTATTCAACATCCTAATCACTTTCCACTGATTAGTGGTTCCAAATCATGCTTCTTACATCCTAGTTCCTCCTGGTTTGATTAGAATCAAGAAGATATTGCAATATGTCAAAACATGCTAACCTGAATAGAAAGTGGGATAGCTTCTTCCTCACGACTCCTATGAGATTTATTCAACTTCCTGCTCACTTTGCACAGATTAATGGTTTCAAATAAAGCTTCTTACATCTTGGTTCTTCCGGGTTTGATTAGAATCAAGAATATATTGGCATATGTTCGAATAGGGTAACCTGAATAGAAAGTGGAATAGCTTCATCCTCATAACTCCTATGATATTTATTCAACTTCCTGCTCAGTTTCCACTGATTAATGGTTTCAAATAAATCTTTTTACATCTTGGTTCCTTCGGGTTTGATTAGAATCAAGAATATATTGGCATATGTTCGAACATGCTAATTCGGAATCACCTGAATAGAAAGTGGGATAGCTTCTTCCTCATGACTCCTATGAGATTTATTCAACTTCCTAATCACTTTCCACTGATTAATGGTTCCAAATCATGCTTCTTACATCTTGGTTCCTCCTGGTTTAATTAGAATAAAGAACATATTGCAATATGTCCAAACAGGCTAACCTGAATGGAAAGTGGGATAGCTTCTTCCTCACGACTCCTATGAGATTTATTTAACTTCCTGCTCGCTTTCCACTGATTAATGGTTTCAAATAAAGCTTCTTACATCTTGGTTCCTTCGGGTTTGATTAGAATCAAGAATATATTGGCATATGTTCGAATAAGCTAATCTGGAATCACCTGAATA
Source organism: Moricandia arvensis (assembly GCA_905132765.1). NCBI lineage: Eukaryota > Viridiplantae > Streptophyta > Magnoliopsida > Brassicales > Brassicaceae > Moricandia > Moricandia arvensis. The sequence continues at coordinate 6,945 of CAJHQP010011266.1, forward strand.
GAAAGTGGGATAGCTTCTTCCTCATGACTCCTATGAGATTTATTCAACTTCCTAATCACTTTCCACTGATTAATGGTTCCAAATCAAGCTTCTTACATCTTGGTTCCTCCTGGTTTGATTAGAATCAAGAAGATATTGCAATATCTCCAAACAGGCTAACCTGAATAGAAAGTGGGATAGCTTCTTCCTCATGCTCCTATGAGATTTATTCAACTTCCTTGTCACTTTCCACTGATTAATGGTTTCAAATAAAGCTTCTTACATCTTGGTTTCTCCTGGTTTGAATAGAATCATGAATACATTGCCATATGTTCGAACAGGCAAATCTGAAAACACCTAAATCGGAAGTGGGATAGCTTCTTTCTCATGACTCCTATGAGATTTATTCAACTTTGTGGTCACTTTCCACTGATTAAAGGTTCCAGATCATGCTTATTACTTCTTGGTTCCTCCTGGGTTGATTAGAATCAAGAAGATCTTGCAATATGTCCAAATAGGCTAATCTGGATTCACCACAATAGAATGTGGGATAGCTTCTTCCTCATGACTCCTATGAGATTTATTCAACTTCATAATCATTGTCCACTGATTAATGGTTCCAAATCTTGCTTCTTACATCTTTGTTCGTCCTGGTTTGACTAGAATCGAGAAGATATTGCAATATGTCCAAACAGGCTAATCTGGATTCACCTGAATAGAAAGTAGGATAGCTTCTTCCTCATGACTCCTATGAGATTTATTCAACTTCCTAATCACTGTCCACTGATTAATGGTTCCAAATCATTCTTCTTACATCTTGGTTCCTCCTGGTTTGATAAGAATAAAGAATATATTGGCATATGTTCGAACAGGCTAATGTAGAATCACCTAAATAGAAAGTGGGATAGCTTCATCCTGATGACTCCTATGAGATTTATTCAACTTCTTAATTACTGTCCACTGATTAATGGTTCCAAATCATGCTTCTTACTTCTTGGTTCATCCTGGTTTGATTAGAATCAAAAAGATATTACCATATGTCCGAAAACGCTAATCTTGAATCACTAGAATAGAAAGTGGGATAGCTTCTACCTCATAACTCCTATTAGAATTATTCAAATTCCTGGTCACATTCCACTGATTAATGGTTCCAAATCATGCTTCTTACATCTTGGTTCCTCTTGGTTTGATTAGAATAAAGAAGATATTGCAATATGTCCAAACAGGCTAACCTAAATAGAACATGGGATAGCTTCTTCTTCATGACTCCTATGAGATTTATTCCACTTCCTGCTCACTTTCCACTTATTAATGGTTTCAAATAAAGCTTCTTACATCTTGGTTCTTCCGGGTTTGATTAGAATCAAGAATATATTGGCATATGTTCGAATAGGGTAACCTGAATAGAAAGTGGAATAGCTTCTTCCTCATAACTCCTATGATATTTATTCAACTTCCTGCTCAGTTTCCACTGATTAATAGTTTCAAATAAAGCTTTATACATCTTGGTTCCTTCGGGTTTGATTAGAATGAAGAATATATTGGCATATGTTCGAACATGCTAATACGGAATCACCTGAATAGAAAGTGGGATAGCTTCTTCCTCATGACTCCTATGAGATTTATTCAACTTCCTAATCACTTTCCACTGATTAATGGCTCCAAATCATGCTTCTTACATCTTCGTTCCTCCTGGTTTGATTAGAATAAAGAAGATATTGCAATATGTCCAAACAGGCTAACCTAAATAGAAAGTGGGATAGCTTCTTCTTCATGACTCCTATGAGATTTATTCAACTTCCTGCTCACTTCACTGATTAATGGTTTCAAATAAACCTTCTTACATCTTGGTTCCTCCGGGTTTGATTAGAATCAAGAATATATTGGAATATGTTCGAACAGGCTAATCTGGAATCACTTGAATAGAAAGTGGGATAGCTTCTTCCTCATGACTCATATGAGATTTATTCAACTTCCTAATCACTTTCCACTGATTAATGGTTCCAAATCATGCTTCTTACATCTTAGTTCCTCATGGTTTGATTAGAATCAAGAAGATATTGCAATATGTCCAAACAGGCTAACCTGAATGGAAAGTGGGATAGCTTCTTCCTCACGACTCCTATGAGATTTATTTAACTTCCTGCTCACTTTCCACTGATTAATGGTTTCAAATAAAGCTTCTTACATCTTGGTTCCTTCGGGTTTGATTAGAATCAAGAATATATTGGCATATGTTCGAATAAGCTAATCTGGAATCACCTGAATAGAAAGTGGGATAGTTCTTCCTCATGAGTCCTATGAGATTTATTCAACTTCCTAATCACTTTCCACTGATTAATGGTTCCAAATCAAGCTTCTTACATCTTAGTTCATCCTGGTTTGATTAGAATCAAGAAGATATTGCAATATGTCCAAGCAGGCTAACCTGAATAGAAAGTGGGATAGCTTCTTCCTCACGACTCCTATGAGATTTATTTAACTTCCTTGTCACTTTCCACAGATTAATCGTTTTTAAATAAAGCTTCTTACATCTTGGTTTCTCCTGGTTTGAATAGAATCATGAATACATTGCCATATGTTCGAACAGGCAAATCTGAAAACACCTTAATGGAAAGTGGGATAGCTTCTTTCTCATGACTCCAATGAGATTTATTCAACTTTGTGGTCACTTTCCACTAATTAAAGGTTCCAGATCATGCTTATTAATTCTTGGTTCCTCCTGGTTTGATTAGAATCAAGAAGTTCTTGCAATATGTCCAAACAGGCTAATCTGGATTCACCACAATAGAATGTGGGATAGCTTCTTCCTCATGACTCCTATGGGATTTATTCAACTTCATAATCATTGTCCACTGATTAATGGTTCCAATCTTGCTTCTTACATATTGGTTCGTCCTATTTTGATTAGAATCAAGAAGGTATTGCAATATGTCTAAACAGGCTAATCTGGATTCACCTGAATAGAAACTGGGATAGCTTCTTCCTCATGACTCCTATGAGATTTATTCAACTTCCTAATCACTGTCCACTGATTAATGGTTCCAAATCATTCTTCTTACATCTTGGTTCCTCCTGGTTTGATTAGAATAAATAATATATTGGCATATGTTCGAACATGCTAATCTTGAATCACCTAAATAGAAAGTGGGATAGCTTCATCCTGATGACTCCTATGAGATTTATTCAACTTCTTAATCACTGTCCACTGATTAATGGTTCCAAATCATGCTTCTTACATCTTGGTTCATCCTGGTTTGATTAGAATCAAAAAGATATTACCATATGTCCGAAAACGCTAATCTTGAATCACTAGAATAGAAAGTGGGATAGCTTCTACCTCATAACTCCTATTAGAATTATTCAAATTCCTGGTCACATTCCACTGATTAATGGTTCCAAATCATGCTTCTTACATCTTGGTTCCTCCTGGTTTGATTAGAATAAAGAAGATATTGCAATATGTCCAAACAGGCTAACCTAAATAGAACATGGGATAGCTTCTTCTTCATGACTCCTATGAGATTTATTCTACTTCCTGCTCACTTTCCACTGATTAATGGTTTCAAATAAAGCTTCTTACATCTTGGTTCTTCCGGGTTTGATTAGAATCAAGAATATATTGGCATATGTTCGAATAGGGTAACTTGAATAGAAAGTGGAATAGCTTCTTCCTCATAACTCCTATGATATTTATTCAACTTCCTGCTCAGTTTCCACTGATTAATAGTTTCAAATAAAGCTTTATACATCTTGGTTCCTTCGGGTTTGATTAGAATGAAGAATATATTGGCATATGTTCGAACATGCTAATACGGAATCACCTGAATAGAAAGTGGGATAGCTTCTTCCTCATGACTCCTATGAGATTTATTCAACTTCCTAATCACTTTCCACTGATTAATGGTTCCAAATCATGCTTCTTACATCTTGGTTCCTCCTGGTTTAATTAGAATAAAGAACATATTGCAATATGTCCAAACATGCTAACCTAAATAGAAAGTGGGATAGCTTCTTCTTCATGACTCCTATGAGATTTATTCAACTTCCTGCTCACTTTCCACTGATTAATGGTTTCAAATAAACCTTCTTACATCTTGGTTCCTCCGGGTTTGATTAGAATCAAGAATATATTGGAATATGTTCGAACAAGCTAATCTGGAATCACCCGAATAGAAAGTGGGATAGCTTCTTCCTCATGACTCATATGAGATTTATTCAACTTGCTAATCACTTTCCACTGATTAATGGTTCCAAATCATGCTTCTTACCTCTTAGTTCCTCACGGTTTGATTAGAATCAATAAGATATTGCAATATGTTCAAACATGCTAACCTGAATGGAAAGTGGGATAGCTTCTTCCTCACGACTCCTATGAGATTTATTTAACTTCCTGCTCGCTTTCCACTGATTAATGGTTTCAAATAAAGCTTCTTACATCTTGGTTCCTTCGGGTTTGATTAGAATCAAGAATATATTGGCATATGTTCGAATAAGCTAATCTGGAATCACCTGAATAGAAAGTGGGATAGCTTCTTCCTCATGACTCCTATGAGATTTATTCAACTTCCTAATCACTTTCCACTGATTAATGGTTCCAAATCAAGCTTCTTACATCTTGGTTCCTCCTGGTTTGATTAGAATCAAGAAGATATTGCAATATCTCCAAACAGGCTAACCTGAATAGAAAGTGGGATAGCTTCTTCCTCATGACTCCTATGAGATTTATTCAACTTCCTTGTCACTTTCCACTGATTAATGGTTTCAAATAAAGCTTCTTACATTTGGTTTCTCCTGGTTTGAATAGAATCATGAATACATTGCCATATGTTCGAACAGGCAAATCTGAAAACACCTAAATCGGAAGTGGGATAGCTTCTTTCTCATGACTCCTATGAGATTTATTCAACTTTGTGGTCACTTTCCACTGATTAAAGGTTCCAGATCATGCTTATTACTTCTTGGTTCCTCCTGGTTTGATTAGAATCAAGAAGATCTTGCAATATGTCCAAATAGGCTAATCTGGATTCACCACAATAGAATGTGGGATAGCTTCTTCCTCATGACTCCTATGAGATTTATTCAACTTCATAATCATTGTCCACTGATTAATGGTTCCAAATCTTGCTTCTTACATCTTTGTTCGTCCTGGTTTGACTAGAATCGAGAAGATATTGCAATATGTCCAAACAGGCTAATCTGGATTCACCTGAATAGAAAGTGGGATAGCTTCTTCCTCATGACTCCTATGAGATTTATTTAACTTCCTAATCACTGTCCACTGATTAATGGTTCCAAATCATTCTTCTTACATCTTGATTCCTCCTGGTTTGATTAGAATAAAGAATATATTGGCATATGTTCGAACAGGCTAATGTAGAATCACCTAAATAGAAAGTGGGATAGCTTCATCCTGATGACTCCTATGAGATTTATTCAACTTCTTAATCACTGTCCACTGATTAATGGTTCCAAATCATGCTTCTTACATCTTGGTTCATCCTGGTTTGATTAGAATCAAAAAGATATTACCATATGTCCGAAAACGCTAATCTTGAATCACTAGAATAAAAAGTGGGATAGCTTCTACCTCATAACTCCTATTAGAATTATTCAAATTCCTGGTCACATTCCACTGATTAATGGTTCCAAATAATGCTTCTTACATCTTGGTTCCTCTTGGTTTGATTAGAATAAAGAAGATATTGCAATATGTCCAAACAGGCTAACCTAAATAGAACATGGGATAGCTTCTTCTTCATGACTCCTATGAGATTTATTCTACTTCCTGCTCACTTTCCACTGATTAATGGTTTCAAATAAAGCTTCTTACATCTTGGTTCTTCCGGGTTTGATTAGAATCAAGAATATATTGGCATATGTTCGAATAGGGTAACCTGAATAGAAAGTGGAATAGCTTCTTCCTCATAACTCCTATGATATTTATTCAACTTCCTGCTCAGTTTCCACTGATTAATAGTTTCAAATAAAGCTTTATACATCTTGGTTCCTTCGGGTTTGATTAGAATGAAGAATATATTGGCATATGTTCGAACATGCTAATACGGAATCACCTGAATAGAAAGTGGGATAGCTTCTTCCTCATGACTCCTATGAGATTTATTCAACTTCCTAATCACTTTCCACTGATTAATGGTTCCAAATCATGCTTCTTACATTTTCGTTCCTCCTGGTTTGATTAGAATAAAGAAGATATTGCAATATGTCCAAACAGGCTAGCCTAAATAGAAAGTGGGATAGGTTCTTCTTCAAGACTCCTATGAGATTTATTCAACTTCCTGCTCACTTTCCACTGATTAATGGTTTCAAATAAACCTTCTTACATCTTGGTTCCTCCGGGTTTGATTAGAATCAAGAATATATTGGAATATGTTCTAACAGGCTAATCTGGAATCACTTGAATAGAAAGTGGGATAGCTTCTTCCTCATGACTCATATGAGATTTATTCAACTTCCTAATCACTTTCCACTGATTAATGGTTCCAAATCATGCTTCTTACATCTTAGTTCCTCATGGTTTGATTAGAATCAAGAAGATATTGCAATATGTCCAAACAGGCTAACCTGAATGGAAAGTGGGATAGCTTCTTCCTCACGACTCCTATGAGATTTATTTAACTTTCTGCTCACTTTCCACTGATTAATGGTTTCAAATAAAGCTTCTTACATCTTGGTTCCTTCGGGTTTGATTAGAATCAAGAATATATTGGCATATGTTCGAATAAGCTAATCTGGAATCACCTGAATAGAAATTGGGATAGTTCTTCCTCATGAGTCCTATGAGATTTATTCAACTTCCTAATCACTTTCCACTGATTAATGGTTCCAAATCAAGCTTCTTACATCTTAGTTCATCCTGGTTTGATTAGAATCAAGAAGATTTTGCAATATGTCCAAGCAGGCTAACCTGAATAGAAAGTGGGATAGTTTCTTCCTCATGACTCCTATGAGATTTATTCAACTTCCTTGTCACTTTCCACTGATTAATGGTTTTAAATAAAGCTTCTTACATCTTGGTTTCTCCTGGTTTGAATAGAATCATGAATACATTGCCATATGTTCGAACAGGCAAATCTGAAAACACCTGAATCGAAAGTGGGATAGCTTCTTTCTCATGACTCCTATGAGATTTATTCAACTTTGTGGTCACTTTCCACTGATTAAAGGTTCCAGATCATGCTTATTAATTCTTGGTTCCTCCTGGTTTGATTAGAATCAAGAAGTTCTTGCAATATGTCCAAACAGGCTAATCTGGATTCACCACAATAGAATGTGGGATAGCTTCTTCCTCATGACTCCTATGGGATTTATTCAACTTCATAATCATTGTCCACTGATTAATGGTTCCAAATCTTGCTTCTTACATCTTGGTTCGTCCTATTTTGATTAGAATCAAGAAGGTATTGCAATATGTCCAAACAGGCTAATCTGGATTCACCTGAATAGAAACTGGGATAGCTTCTTCCTCATGACTCCTATGAGATTTATTCAACTTCCTAATCACTGTCCACTGATTAATGGTTCCAAATCATTCTTCTTACATCTTGGTTCATCCTGGTTTGATTAGAATCAAGAAGATATTACCATATGTCTTAAAACTCTAATCTTGAATCACTAGAATAGAAAGTGGGATAGCTTCTACCTCATAACTCCTATTAGAATTATTCAACTTCCTGGTCACATTCCACTGATTAATGGTTCCAAATCATGCTTCTTACATCTTGGTTCCTCCTGCTTTGATTAGAATAAAGAAGATATTGCAATATGTCCAAACAAGCTAATCTAAATAGAACGTGGGATAGCTTCTTCTTCATGACTCCCATGAGATTTATTCAACTTCCTGCTCACTTTCCACTGATTAATGGTTTCAAATAAACCTTCTTACATCTTGGTTCTTCTGGGTTTGATTAGAATCAAGAATATATTGGCATATGTTCGAACAGGGTAACCTGAATAGAAAGTGGAATAGCTTCTTCCTCATAACTCCTATGAGATTTATTCAACATCCTGCTCAGTTTCCACTGATTATTAGTTTCAAATAAAGCTTTTACATCTTGGTTCCTTCGGGTTTGATTAGAATCAAGAATATATTGGCATATGTTCGAACATGCTAATCCGGAATCACCTGAATAGAAAGTGGGATAGCTTCTTCCTCATGACTCCTATGAGATTTATTCAACTTCCTAATCACTTTTCACTGATTAATGGTTCCAAATCATGCTTCTTACATCTTGGTTCCCCCTGGTTTGATTAGAATAAAGAAGATATTGCAATATGTCCAAACAGGCTAACCTAAATAGAAATTGGGATAGCTTCTTCTTCATGACTCCTATGAGATTTATTCAACTTCCTGCTCACTTTCCACTGATTAATGGTTTCAAATAAACCTTCTTACATCTTGGTTCCTCCGGGTTTGATTAGAATCAAGAATATATTGGAATATGTTCGAACAGGCTAATCTGGAATCACTTGAATAGAAAGTGGGATAGCTTCTTCCTCATGACTCATATGAGATTTATTCAACTTCCTAATCACTTCCACTGATTAATGGTTCCAAATCATGCTTCTTACATTTTGGTTCCTCATGGTTTGATTAGAAATCAAGAAGATATTGCAATATGTCCAAACAGGCTAACCTGAATGGAAAGTGGGATAGCTTCTTCCTCACGACTCCTATGAGATTTATTTAACTTCCTTCTCACTTTCCACTGATTAATGGTTTCAAATAAAGCTTCTTACATCTTGGTTCCTTCGGGTTTGATTAGAATCAAGAATATATTGGCATATGTTCGAATAAG
>CAJHQP010011267.1:0-15735 GCA_905132765.1 Moricandia arvensis
CGCGTAGACTTCCTGAAAGTCTTCCAAGTGGACATCGCATGCATGATAATCTTCCATGAAATCTACTCAAACTTGAAACTTCCATCATCTTCAACACACTCAAATTGTTTTACCAGATGATCGGACAAGCTCCTCTACTTTGATAGCTCCAGATCTGAAATTAAATCAAAATCCATAACATAATTTGGGGAAAAAAGTAAGAGTTTTAAGCCAACAAAGAGTTAGCAAATGAATAAAAACGCTCATATATGTTAAGAAAGAGGGGAAATGGAGAAGACAACGCGGTAGAAGATTTCTTGGAAGTCTTACTATTCCATTAAATGTTAGAAGACTTCCCTAGAAGTCTTCCAAGTATGTCTCAGACTAAAAAACATGCGTATCCAAAAGCATTGGCAAAACGCTTCAAAACATAGAATAGCGTTCAAACATAATGGTAAAAAATTTAAAACAACCAAAAGAGTTTCAAAAGATAAGAGTTTTAAGCAACAAGAGGTTACCATATGAAAAATAATCAGAAATGGAAGCTTAGCAAAATGCTCAGATCTGTAATGAAAGAGGAGACATGGGAGAAGTCTCTGACAGAAGATTTCCAGAAAGCCTTCTAGTCCATTAAATGTTATAATATTCCGAGAAGACTTTCCTATAAGTCTTTCAAGTTTGTCTCAGATCTGAAAAACATGCATATCCAAAAGCATTCAAATGATTTCAAAACATAGAAAAACTTCAAAAATAAGGTAAGAGCTTAAAACAAGAAAATGATTTTCAAAGATAAGATCTTTAAGCAACAAGAGGGCTACCAAATGGGAAAAAAAAAGATTTATAGGTCTACCTTTAAATGAGTGGAAGATGAGAACCATGTAATGAAAAACCGCAAAATCAAAATAAATTAGTAAGAAGGACATGAGATAAAATGAGAAATTGATATAAATTTAGTGTTTTAAGTTCAAATAGATTAGAGAGGTTGAATAGTTTTAGAATGAGAAACATTATATTTTTGCTGTAGCCTTTTAAAAGGAAGAAAAATAATGTGTAAATTTCTTATATAAAGAGATAAAAATTCCAATAAGGTTAAATATTTTCGATTCAAGAGGACTCAGTAAGTCTTCTAGTAGAAGACTTCTGAAAGTCTTCTAAACCCTAAATTTACAATTCGCCAAGAAGACTTTCCCATAAGTCGTTTGATGTAAATAATATCATCAGACGAGTTCCAGAAAGTCGTCTAGAATCTAAATTTAAACCCTGAACTTAATTAACTAATTAAAACACTTCATTCTAAGGAAATTCAACTTAAAGGTGTTAATATACACCAAAATAATTACATATAGGTTGAAAAAAAATTGAATAAAAAATTAAGCTTCAAAAATTAATCCTAAGAATACAAACAATACTACAACACATGTTACCAATCTTAAACCAAAGAATTGACTCACTATGTTCACTCATTCTATGGTGAAAATATGAAAATTTTACATATTTTAATTTATATCATTTGTAAATATTTACATGATTTTGTTTTTTTCCCTAGGAAAATATTGTTTTAAGAATTCATACGATTTCGAGGAATTCTGCTAGAAGACTTACAGAACTTGAGAAGATTTACCTGGATTATATTCGTAAAAATAAATTCTGTTTTTTTTGTTCATAAGAGGCCGGTTATAATTTCACAAGGATTTTGGGTTACTTTTGCATTTAATTTAAGTTTAGGTATACATTTGGGATTACAATCAAGTTTTTAAGTCATATTTTGCAAATCCCCCATTAATAGTTTTTTCAAAATATGAATATTTATAATGAAATTATAAATGTCACCATTAGTACGATGTCATCTCATATTTTTTAAATACATTCATTTTTCTTTTAATTAAAATTATCTTAATTCTATATTTGTTAAGAATTTTGACACAAAACATAGATCTTGTACGATGTTTGCTAATTTGTTATACTAAATTGATGTAATTTTTTTCTTATACTTGTAATTATATTATTTTAATTTTTAATAATAATTATGTAGATTATTTACATATATGATATGTATCTAATTTTTATTATTTCATTTTTATGAATCTTACGAGAAAACAAAAACTTCATATTAACATATACATATCAAAATAAAGAAATTCATATATATTTATTAACTCATTCATATGTATTTTGTGAAAATAAATGTAACAATAAAGTAAGCAATTTTTTTTCTTTTTTTTTAAGAAAAAAAAACATTTAATGATGTCTATCGAAGCTAAAAGGGTCACTTCTTGTTACCAAAATATACGGTGACTACAAAATAGTTGTAGCTAAAAAATGACACGATGAATAATTATTAACTGACACCATAAACCAAGAATACACATTTTAAACTTTAAACTAAATAAAAATATAATTACTACAGTTGCTAAAATAAGATCTAACTTGAACAGTCCTCCCCTGGTCCAGCTGCGCTTGCCAACTCACTCGACCCTAACCCTTCTTCCTGGATACAAACCTTCCGCGAAAGTCACCCTAGGCCTCGCGCTCACAGATGGCTTATTGTGAGGTCATGGTTCGAATTTCACCCAATAACCCATATGTGAGCCGAGGACTAGGGTTGATTTCCGAGACAGGTGTATCACAGGGGAGGGGTTAGGTCGATGCGCTGCATCGCAAGCTGGGTTCCAGGTGCTGTGTACAATAAAAGGCAACTTTATTACGGCCTACCCAACAACTGCGTGGATCACCGGCCCTGCAGTGCCACCACCCAACCCTCCATCTTTACAACCGCCCGAATATCACCCTATGCCTGCTGCTACAAGGCTTATTGGTGCGCTTGCGATTACTCGAACCCAAGATCTCACCCTTTAATAGCACTCCGCAAAGCAGAATTGTCACCAATTGTCTCTGTAGCCGAGTTTGATTAAAGGACGTCTGGGTTCGAGTAACGCGCAAGCGCCCAATAACCTATCTGTGAGCCGAAGCCTTATGGCGTAATTTCAGCAGGTGTATCATAAAAGCGACTTTATTTAACAAGCCCTCCCCGTGGACCCAGCTGGCGCTGCAGCTATCGACCCTAACCCCTCTCCTGTGATACAACATGCCTGAAATCACCCTAGGCCCTCGGCTCACAGATGGCGTATGGGTGAGGTTCAACCCAGGACCTCACCCTTAACAACCCTCCCACAGAGAATTGTCACCAATTCGATCTACAGTTCAAATGTTCTGATTAACTTCTCCTTTGGAGGGTTGTTAAAGGTGAGGTCCTGGTCGATCTCACCCAAAACCCATCTGTGAAGCCGAGGCCTAGTTGATTTCAGCAGTTGTTCACAGGGGAGGTAGGTCATGCGCTTGCACCGCCAGCTGGTCCACGGGAAGGGACTTACAATACTTCCCGATATCGTTGAGTTGAGGCCAAACACAGAGAAGGTCATGTGTAATTACTGACAATAAACAATGATTTCGAAAGGCCTGGGCCGAAAAAATAACGACCACCGTTGGGGAAACGGGGATGGCCCACGGCGAGAGAGCAGGCGTGGTGGCCCATTAGCTTGATGGTGTCAGGGTGTTACAAAGGTATCAGAGCTGGTTAGCCACTCTCTGACCCGAGAGCCGCTTAGAGACTTGTTTGGGCGAACTAGGACGTTCCGTTCTCTTGAGATGAGGAATTGTAACATCCCGAGTTTGATATGTGGAAAGAGTTAAGAGAATTGATTTGGAAACCTATGTCACCAAAGTGACTTACACTTTCCGTGACACATCTGTTTAGAACTCCAGGGTAAGCGTGCTTATGCCTGAAGTAGTGAAAGGATGGGACGCTATCGAGAAGTGATTCCTATACCTGCGAGTAGCCAAAACACTGGGAAAAGGTCGGATGTATGAAGGCGTCAGTAAACAATGATTTCGAGCCCTTGGCAAAAAAAAAGTAACCACCGACCGCTAACGGATGGAGCCCACGAACCAAGGAGAGTGCGTGGGTGTGTGGTGGCCCATAGCCGTGGGCGGTCAGACGTTATATAACTCTTATAAAAGGTTATAATTTGTAAATTAAGATTCAAATAAAAATCAATTAAAAATAAAAAATGTATTAATATAATAATTAAAAATTTAACGATTTTCCATTGGCTTAATCTTGGCTTAAGCAAGGCGTTCAACTCTATTCCATAGTATCAAATATAATCAAGATCCACATTTTTTTTTTTGTTTTAAGCCATGACTCATTAATTTCCGATTCAAACCCTTTAAAAAGAAATTACAAGATAAATATACCATGATAAAGATTTCCATATCATAGGCTAATCAAAAATAGAAAAATGCAATAGCAAATCATCAAGAACAACATAAGAATCGATTAGTGAAAAAGATCAAGTACATTGATTGACCAACTCTCTGAAAAAAGTCGGGTAACGAATCTCATAGCCAGTATTGGCTTGCGAGACATGCTTTGAAATAATGGGAAATTGCTAAAATAAGCTCAGAATATTCAAGTCCAAACCGATAAGTGCTACCTCATTTTCAGTCAAATGCAAGACCAACTACGATGGCGTTGATATAAAATTACATATAACCCTTAGTGACCGAAACAAGAAAAACAAAGTGTATTTACTTTCATCATTTGTTAGTTTTACACTTTAACTATAAAGAATCTACAGAGTGCAGACATCTAACGAAGGGTGGTATTCATTCTGCTAGACTTGTTATGTAGTCGTGATACCATAGATTTATCTAATAATTAATTTTTAAAAAAGAGGGCGTTATAGAAAATAATTGGTTGTAATATTTTTAACTAATATTTAATATAAGATATATGAAGTAAAAAAATTAAAAATCTTTATATAATTAAACCTTTTTTAAGGAACACATACTATTTGTAATCAGTGATGGTGTTAAACAATGTTCATGCGTTAGAAACATTAGATTTGTAACATGTTTATGCTTCTAGTAGTAGATTTATAGGGTTAGATTTTAGATTTTGAATTTTTGTTTTATTGACTTAAATCTCTTATAATGTTTACTGGTTACATTTTGTATAATTTTGGATATTGAAACAATAATTTAACTTTTGATGATCAAGCAAAACATTAGCGTTTAAGATTGTGGTTTAGGGTTTCGTAGAAATATTATAAAGTCTAAATATATATATAGACCTTTTCAGTCTATCGTATTGGTGTTTTTAGAAAAAAATATATTAAAATTTAAATTCTTATAAAAATGTTAAATCCTATATTTAGACTATAAAAATAAAAAATAAAAATTTAAAGTATTTAGTAAATCATATATTAATTTTATAAAAAATAAAGGAGAAAGATAAAAATCGTTGTAGACTTTCTAAGAAGTCTACACCATAATTAACCTAACCGGATTTAACCAATATAATTTTAACATAATCGAATTTAACCAAACCTCTTTAACCTAACGAGAAAATTTGCCCAGCATATAAATATGACTTCTCAAGCTTTTGGGTAAAAAACCTAATCTTCGCCGTATCTCTCTCCAGGCAAATTTCCGGCGAGATTTCCGGCGAACTCGATCCATGCGTTTCTCGTCCACTCTGTCTCTCTGGTAAATTAAATGTCTCGGCTTTACCTCTTTGTCGATAAAAGTGACCACCTTTACCTTTTTCTCTTTTCAGATCTGAGCCGGCGAGCTTCTAAGTAACGGCGCTTCTCGTCCAAATCTCTGCTTCCGGCAGTATCACGGCTTCTACTTCATCTCTCTGTCATCTATCATACCTAGCCGGCAAGGGACTGTGCTTCATCTTTCCGACGTACGTCTGTCTGTCAACTCTATCTCTCGTTTAAGTAATAACCTAACAAGCTCATCCTTGTTTACAAACCTTTAGTTTCTTTTGATTCAGATATGAGTCGGCCAGTCTTAGATCCATTTCTCTAACGAGCAGCGCATCCTCTCTAATCTTTCCGGTCAGTCTATTTCATTTGGAAGTGTAGACTGAATTTTTGAATTTGTAGACTGATGTTTTGAATTTGTAAACTTCTCATGTAGACTGATGTTTTGAATTTGTACACTTCTCTTGTAGACTGTGTTTGAATTTGTGTACTGATGTTTTTCAATTTGTCGACTTCTCATGTAGACTGATGTTTTGAATTTGTAGACTTCTCGTGTACACTGATGTTTGAATTTATAGGCTTCTCGTGTAGACTTCATTTTAAACTGTAGACTTCTCGTGTAGAATTCACTTGTATAATTCTTTGTTTGTGTCTTTTTGGTGCAGGTTACAAAATGGATAAGCTTAATTTCTCACCGAGGCTGTATACTTTAGGGCAGTAACCTCTCCCGTCTAAAAGCATTGCTTACTACAGTAATGACAACAAGCTCTTCCATGCTCTTAAAAATGCACTAGACGAAGCTTAAGAACTTTGAGTAACAGACGGTTGTAGCAAGCTTTCGTACTAGACTTATGGTTGTAAGAAATTTGTGTAATTTGCTTGCATCAGACTTAAGTATTAGCCTTCTGTTACAAAAGACTTTTACAGAAGTCTGCTACTCGACTATCTATCAAAATATCATCATTTGTATCAGTATAATACTCTTCTTTCAAATATTTTAAACTCATATTCGACCAAAAGTACAACTTCAATACAATCCATAGACTTACATATTAGTCTTCCTCTATAGAGACTTAAGAATAAGTCTACTTTCTGTTCAAGAAGACTAACACGTTGGTCTGCACGACAGAAAGTAACATTAGAACTCAAAGTAATAGAAAAATTAAGACCTATGATTTCAACAAAAGTTCATCAAATAAGACAACATCAAAAGCAACAATACAACTGATAAGTTCAATACATAGCACATAAGAAATAAGACAACATCCAAAGCAATATGACAACATCCAAAGCAATATGACAACAGCCAAGCAACAATACAATTGATAAGTTCAACACATAAGAGATAAGACATAAGACAACATCCAAAAAAGTAAGACAACACTGGCTTAACCTGGACAATTTGGACGAGTGTGACCCGGTTGTTTGCACTGGGACAATTAACGTAGACTTATTAATATG
Organism: Moricandia arvensis; assembly: GCA_905132765.1. NCBI lineage: Eukaryota > Viridiplantae > Streptophyta > Magnoliopsida > Brassicales > Brassicaceae > Moricandia > Moricandia arvensis. The sequence goes on from CAJHQP010011267.1 coordinate 6,993, forward strand.
TCTACAATTGTTACCTAACAATATAGCAAAATCAAAAGTATAATACTTTCATAATTACAATAGATTTTCTATTCAAAATCACTCAAATCCATTAGGATTAACTATTACACACATTGAAACGAAAAAAATCATGAAAAAATTTAATGCATAATACACAAATTAACTTTTAATTTATATTTTGAAATAGACTTTATGTTCAGTCTACAAGGTGTTAGACTTTCTTTTAAGTTTACATCAGCAGACGGTCAGATAGGTCTACTCTTTGGGTTAGTTTTTGGCAATTGACCATTTTACGGGTTATTTTTTATAGTTTAAAAAAGTTGTGATTTTATATAAGTAGACTTCATTTTCAATCTACAACTTAAAAAGGTTAGTTTTCGCTATTGACCAGCATTTTTCAGGATTTGACTTTCAGAAGTAGACTTAATATATAGTCTACATGTTTTAATTTTTTTGAATGGGTTTAGTTTACAATTGACTATGTTTGACTTTCTAGGGGTAGATTGAAATGAACATCTACAACTTTGCAGACTTCGCAAGAAGTCTACTCTTAAATCCGACGAGTCAGTTTTGCATTTGACCAAAATAAAAAATTAGACTTCACGCGTAGTCTACATTTTTTTTTCTGGAATAGAAGACTACATATGAAGTCTACTTTTTAAAAAAAAAATTTAAAATTTTTTAGTCAAACACAAAACTAACATTTTCAACGCAGTCAAAGTTTTGGTCAAATGCAAAACTGACCTTAAGTAAACTTCTTCGGCAGTCTACACTTCGTAGACTTACGTTGAAGTCTGCTTATAAAAAGTCAAAAGTTCAGTCAAATGCAAAACTAACCTCTTTTGCGTAGTGGTCTTTGTAGGATTACGTAGTTTTTTGTTTTTGTTGTCAAAGGTTAAGATGTAGACTGTTGGGGAAGGCTACTTTACCCAAAAAATCCGGCTTAGTCAATTGCAAAATTGACTTCTCCATTGACAAATAGACTGCATTGTACGTCTACACAAGGGCGTAGACATATAAAACAATCTATTATCGCGACACAGATTCTGAGAAACAACGTTAACCATGTAAATAGTTACCTTTTTGCGGTGTGAAGCTCGTTTCCAGCCTTTTCAACGGTCCAAACTTCAATAATAACCAAAAGGAAGCATTTTGACGATTCACAAGTAAAAAAACACGAAATTATGAAGTTTGTGATTATGAAAATGAAGGTTAAGAGAGATTTTTAGATGGAAATGTAGAGAAAATGAGAAAAATGAAGATTTGCTTGTTTAGAATGAGAAAAAAGTGGTTGAAAATTCAATCTAGAGCTTTAAGAGATCAAAATGGTGGTTCATGGTGGTTGAATATATTGATGATGATGGCATAGTTGTAATTAAGAAGAAATGTTTAGGGTGTATTTGTTTTTTTGTATATTTCAAAATTGATAAATAAATAAATAAATAATAATGGCAAATTTGTAAATAGTTCAAAAACCTAAGGATATCATAGAAAATTCATTGATGAATAGTAACTACAAAAAAAAGGTTGAGTTTAGGTTTGACTTGAATATTTAAGTTGTTTTTGAAAAAAACCCTTGAAATATCCATTGAATATATCACAACATGCACAACCAAAAGGGTTAGACACTTTGCAACAGTGGTGGAAAGGTCATAAAGCCTAAAGGAATAACCTTGTAATACCGGCAAGTCTTGAGTATCCCAATACAAGCTCACAAAGGAGCTGAAACAATGGACAATTTTCTTCAACATAGGTCTCCATGTATGACTATCACTCAAAACAAGTGAATAGTATGAGAGGAGAATGAACTTCATAAAGATATAATATATGCAATGAGGCTCAGCTGAGTCCAATTCATTAATAAAATGACTCATGCTTCGAGTCTGCCATAAAAGAAGAGATGACAACATCAACACATCCACCGTCATAGCAAAAACGGACTGAAATCTCCATACTGCAGTAAAGCACCACACTAAGGCGACAAGAATGTCAATGGAGACCATGATCGTAGAGGCAAGAGAACCCAAAGCAATTGAGACAACAATCACAATTTCAATGAGAGTTTTAATACTTTACAAACCACAAGGGAAGCGAAAAACAAAAATCTAGAAATTTAAAAAAGTCATGACAAATAAAAATCTAGATAAAGCAGAGATTTCATATCCAAACCATAAAACATATCAATCCTTATAACAAACCCATCCAACAACAATCAACACATCATAAAGAATGGGGGAACATATTTGATGGGTCACTAAAAACAGGATAGTAATTAAATGAACCGGAATAAACCCGAAAACAAGACTACAAACTATAGTAAGGAGCCATTTAAAGCCACAAACGTGAACCACCATAGATCTTGAGAGATCCACCAAAGGGCTTTGAGCTGAACTAGCTGCTTAGGTAGAAAGAATTTGGTATCATGGAAAGAGCAGCTGGCTGTAGAAGGATAAACTGTGACGAGAAGAGCCACTGGGAACTCGACGCAACATGGGCAGATCACAAAGAAGCTAAATAAACGTAGAAGATGAAGCGCAAGATTCAAAGAGGTTGTCACAGGACTTGATGACCACATAAAAGATCTCAAATCTGGTTGGTCTGGTGGGTCGGGTAGGTCCAGTTAAATCAGCACAAGAGAAATACCATGAGCAGTAAAAGACAAAAACAGAGGGGCTTAAAGATGAAGAAACCCGTAGTTGTTCAGGAAATAGAAGTCAGAGCCATGATTTTGAAGGAATGTCGATCGACACCAACGCGAGTACACGGGCCGAATCAATTTCAAGATCAAGTATGGCCTAGAAGTTTTTAATGCAATTCATTCAGTTTATCTTTGTCTTGCTTAATTACGTTTGAGTATTCTACTTGTTAGATTTATGTCTTTTTAGGTGTTTGTTGAAGTTGTAAAATATAGAACTGCCAAGGTTGTCATATTGGATCCTTCACATGATTGTTTTTATTGCTTGCTTTTAGAATATCTGACTAGAAACCCAATAATAGAATTAATTGGGACACACAAGAGTATGGTCAAGTACATGAATCTAATCATGTTGAGCTAGGTTGATAAGTACAATGAGAGTTGGTTTAGATAACTTAGTGAACAAATCGATATGGATCTCAATGCTTGTCTTGAAAAATTGAATTCTTATACGAGAGTTGAAATTCTTGGATTCAGACATATGATTAGACTCGCAGCGAGAGCTGAATATCTTACTAATTGAATTCAAGTTTTAGGACGATTCTTATCAAACCCATAAGATCTATAAATTTGACTTCTGATAACTTTTTGAAACCCTAAGTTCAAATTCCTTGTTAGCGACTGTAGAACACAAGCATTAAACACAATTCCAAAGAATGATACTATTTCATCCTAGCAATCATATTTTTGGGCTAATTCATCAGTACCATTATGAACCCTAAATCTAACAGGTGAATTACTCAGACATGATCAAAGAAAACATGATGACTGAATAATATAATGCATAGAATAATAAATGGGGTTCCAATACAGATATCTAAAGGAGTTCAAATCTTCTCTCCTAAACTACTAAAAAGCTCAATGCAAGAAAACTAAAATCTATAAAATAAAACGTGATGTTCTGGCTAAACAATGGCAGAACCCATATAAACTAGGGCAAAAATCGTTCAGAGGATTCTTGTAATTTGTCTTGACTTGGGCTTGAAGTTGGCCAATACTCTATGAGTGGACCGTCGATCGACAGCAAGGATGCTCCATCGTTTGATGGTCATGCTTGACTTCGACTCTTACTTAGATGAATGTGTACAGCTACTAGATCTAACAAGCTCCATGATCTCCATAATGCTCCAAAACGTACGTGGACCTGTGAAGACTCTAAACCACAGTCCAAACACACATAATAGACTCCAAATAGGGTCCAAAAGATGGTCAAAACTGATAAATAACAAGGTATATCAGAAATAGACATGAATTGCAAACCATTGTGTGCTTCTTCTCATGACCTGCTTCTGGTCAAATGAAAACTACTTCTTCAGCCATGTTTTGGACAAGGAAGATAAAACCCACAGCCTCTGATTTCTCCTCGTGATGCAGCTGGTCGAACAAAAGAGTCTTCTTGGTAAAAATTAGCCGATTGCGGTTCAGTTTCTCTAATCTCTTGAGTAGCTTTTACTGAGTTTAGCTTAGTGTCTGTCTCCTTTTTTTCATCCACCTCTTGGAACAGACCCTTCCATTTCTCCAAATTCTGAAGCCTTGCTTCTTCTATGGCTGAATTTAATCTGCACGAAAAGATTTGATTATTCTGGTTCAGCAATTTTGATTTCTTGAATGGTAGCGACTTCTCCTTGCTTTTTTTGTTCAATTGATGGTTGTGTGGTTGTGCACATACGGTGGATCTCCTCCTTGAATGAATGCAGAAATCTCTCCAAACCATCATTTCATTTCTTTTCAGTTCTGGCCGATGGAGTCTCTATGATCGGATTTGATATTGGATTTGATATGCCTTCTTTGATCTGCTTTGTTTCACACCTATTGAACTAGAATGATGAGATTCATGGATGCTTCTGAGTTTTTCTTCTCTGGCTGGCTTAGGTCATGCCCAAGCTGAACTAGATGGACTATGCAACCTCTTCAAATCAGCTTAACCATAAAAATTGGCTACAAATATTTTCTTTATTATTGCTTTCATCTAAAACCAACAAGAAACTTGTTGCTCTCTAGTCCGTCTCCTAGTGTTAGCAATTTGATTTCACTAGTCAAGTGCATACCCTTACAACCCAGTAACTGCAACATGAACATGTTTCTCTACTGTGTAATTATGGCAGCCAAAGACTGAATCAACTCTTTTTCCCAATCGTTGTATGTAACTTGATCAAACTCTCCATGAAAGAGTGGAATCTGAATCGAACTTCTGCCTCCTCTAAACAACTCTCTTGTTTCTTTGTGTGTTGCCTTCTCCTGAATTTTCTTAATAAACAAAGCTCACAGCTTGCGTGGAAGATGAAGATATGAGAGTAGTTGATTGCTGAGATGACACCGAACCCCGGAGTGGTAGAACCCGTCCCACGGACTACACACTCTGAGGCTGGTGGTTTGGATAATCTTGGACGAGAATGGTCAAGTAGTGGACGTGTAGGATATACCAAGGGATGCGGAAGGACCTTCGTTCTTGTGGTCTCTTTAGCCATGAGCATCGGCTCACAATTGGCTAAGAGGAGTTGCATCAGAGATCCCTCTCCTAGCAACAAGTTAAAATGTTCATGAGAAACAAGGGATTCAATAAGATTAAAGAGAAAGTTTTTATTTTATGTAAAATATTGAATGATTTTACAAAAAAATTAGTAGGCCATATTTATAGGCAATGTAGAATACAAAGGATTGTTCAAACTAATAGATTATGTGGACTTGACCAGAAGTTGGAAGGTTGGTCAAAAAGACTCTTCGCATGGTTGTTGGTCAAGCTATTTGTTGAGATGCCCATTCAGATTCTCATGGACGACCTCTATTGTTTCTGGAAATTGATTTGATGTGCTATATATCCTTAGGCCTTGCTGCAGGAATGGTGGTCGTTCGTATGATGAAAGGGTAATAAGAAGAGACATTTCTGCTCCAATTGGGCCATCGGCTTCTTTATTCTTCTTGAGTATTTTTTCTGACCTAAACAAAAGCCCAAAACATATATTTTCCAATAAAATCAAAGCTCGCACATTCAACCTTGATGCTATAGCTTCTTTCGATCTAGAACTTCATGAATCATATCAATAAGACCGTGAAAATACATGTTAGTCCAAACCACAATAAGTGGCATAGCATGCTAATTCCTTACTCTATCTCCTTTGACATTGATCTTGGTCAGGGTTACATCATATCAAAAGCAATGAAACAACTTCGTAAGTATCATAAGTGAATTATAATTTGGTGAACATGTATGATGTGTAAATTCAAGCTAGAAAAGAGTGGGTTGGACACTCACATCCACAACAACGATGTACAGATGTACAATGTTGATCGTAATGATGATGGATTATGTTTTAAAATATGTATTCCCATGATTATAGCGACCAATACACATACGTAGAGGATCAAACAAAAGAATACAAAATCATGTCCTAAATGACATTACATATAACGCATTGAAATGCAACAAAATAAGACTTTTTGGGGATAAATGTAGTATCCAAAAAGCTTTAAAGCTTTAGATATAGGATTCACCATCATCAGATGGAGGTAGTGCCTTTTGTAGCCTTGGTAGTTGCAGTGTCCATATTTGTTTGGGAGCTATTTGGGGTTTTTGGTGGTCAGGTAAAAGATGTACATGTGTGAAGGTATAAGGATATTGTAAAACTGAACTATGAGGAAATGGTAAGACATAAAGGTATGAACCTGTATTTCTTTCTAGATGGAATGCACTTTTTCTTGGAGCGGCTTGAAGGATGGCATGTGACAACGAGTGTGTTTATTGTTCTATCAGGGTATAAATATCATAAACAATTAACTGTCAAATTAACCCTTAATCCTAACACACAAAACAATACTCTTGCCAAAAGAGATCATTTGTATTACTTAGGGATCAAATCCACAGAGAACAATGACACACAATAAATTTCTTATTTCTAAAGACTAAGCTAAGTGATTATATATATTGGTAACAAGTAATTGGTTAATGAAATATTCCTTATCAGAAGGTGTAGATGCAATATGAAAATATGCTAGTAATGTAAATATGGAAGTATGCTAATAATGTAAATATGGAAGTATGTTAATAATCTAACTAGATGTAAATGTAAATATGTTAGATCTAGGGTTTCAGACTTTATGAATTATAGGGGATAAGATGAAAAAATATGTAAATATTCTAGAACTCAAATATTAACTATTCCGACCCTTTTAACTCCAACTCTCGTATGTGAGCAAAAGGAAAGACCATCGATCGACGGCTAAGGCCTTATGTCGATCGACGGTGAAATAGAAGGAAGTGTGAAAGAGATTTGATATGTTCACCAAGCTAATTATACCAGCTCTTGCATGCGCCTAACAACCTAGTTCAATGGAGTCTATTCTGGCACAGAACCTACTCTCGTAGTCGCCCATGTCCTACTTTCGAGATCCTAGTTAGCTACTCTAACAATGCAAGCATTAATCACAACTCAATTGATGAATATTAACTTAACTACAAATCCTAGTTTGGGATAATCCATGATTGCTATCATTCAACCCTAAATCTAATTGGTAACTACTCAGACATAATCAAAGTAAGAATAATAATTTGAATATAATGCATAGATAAAATATTGGGGTTCCCATAAAAATCTTCGTAAGGAGTTATGAATCTTCTCCCTAAATAAATTCTAAAATTATGATGGAGTGTTGGTGAAACACACACACACACACACACACACACACACAATTTGCCAACACCCCAACACACTCTTTTTGGTGTCATACATAAAGTAAAAGTATAAAACCCTAATGTCTAGGTCAACACTCGTCAAGGGGTAATCTTGTAATCTTGTGTCATGTATCTAACTTGGGCTTGAAATCGTCTGTCTTCAAATTGGTCATTGATCGATGTCAGAGGTGCAACATCGATAGATATTGGTCATGTAACATCGGTCGATGCCGAGCTAGTGTCGTCGATCGACGTCAGTCTTGTACTTCGACTTTCACAATGATCAGTTACTGATTATTCTCCTCTAAATGCTCCAAAAGCTTCAATTATCTCCATATATCTCCAAAACGTGCCTTGACCTGTAAAGACCTTAAAACATAGCCTAGACACACATAATAGACCCTAAATAAAGCCTATAATATGGCCTGAAACTGGTAATTAATAGGCTATAACAACTCCCCCATACTTAACCTTTTTCTTGTCCTCAAGCAAACAAGCCTGCGAAAGAGGTTTGAAAAGCGAAAGACTCACATGATATCTAAGTATAACTGTCATTTTACTTTATTTTCAGCCACATCCTATCTAGTCAATCAAAGAGAAACGTTTATACGATATCCTACTATAGCAACCAATTCCATTCTACCAACAACTTACCGAATACAAGTCTGACTCGCCTATCTTCTGATTTCATTTCTTTGCATAAAATAAAAGTGCAGGCCTTACCTTGGGAGTATTGATCAAAGGACATATGGACTCTTACCTTTGCAAGTATCTGAACACACAGGTAGCCTTCTATGATTCCTTTCCTCTCTTTCTACTCACTTCTTCTCAGTCAATGCATCCCTTCTTTTGTGGGTATCATTTAATTTTTAATTGACTGAGATATTTGGATAGACTTCCATGAATCAAGTCTAATAGTTTTCCACCAGATCATGTTCACTTCATTTTGACCTTTATCTCTTTCTGGATCATATGAATCAAGATTTAATGGTTGTAGACACCAAATCCTGTCTGATTCCTTTTTTACCTGAAGGGGAGAGAGAGAGGGGACTCAGAAGCACACAGACTTTACCTTCCAGACTTGCAAAAGAAATCTAATCCAGTGTATACCAAATCCCAAAGCAAGCAAATAATGTCACGATTAGTGTTGGAAATCAGCTTTGGTTCATTCAAACTTTCTAAGCAAGTATGATATAGTGGGAGGATGATCCACTTCAGTATCTCTAGTAATCTCTGCAAACAACCTTCCTAAGAATGGTGCTAAAGTGTGGTTAGTCAATAATTAATTTTGATCATACTCTTCTTCTTGACTCGATAAAACTTTTTGAAAAACTTATATATAGATATAAAAAAACTCAAAAACAATAAAATAGCATTGG
>CAJHQP010011268.1:0-15735 GCA_905132765.1 Moricandia arvensis
AATGAGTCTTTTTTTTTTTTTGTTAACTAGAAGATGTCTGGGCCGGAGGCTCAAAATAATTCTCCAGATCCGGAGCCAGCCTTTACTAATACCATTTATGACGTAATGTTCTCCTCCCACGGTGGATCGAATTCAAAAGAACAACAGCACCAACGCATACGCTTAAACCAACTGGGCTTTTACATCCTTGGTAAGGTAGTGTTCTGTTTCTTGTCATTGTTGCTTCCTTGTCCCTTTTTGATCATTCTAGAAAGAACATCTGCTTGCTTCGTGTTCCCTTCCTGGTTCAAGCTCTTAATCAATTAATCACAGTTCTTCCAATTACTAACACCACACAAGTCACTGAGACTTCAAAAGCATGTAACGTTTTGGTAAACCTGATTATGTGGTTAAGGAGAAGTCACTCTACTTTGGGTGTAAATGTCACATAAACCCCTGAAGCACACTTAAGCGCCTGGTATGATGCGTGGTTTGGATCTGCATACACCTCTGAGAAACATTTTGATTACAGATTAGATGATCTTATAGAAAGGAATTCACCTTATTTTTTACTCCCTCCTTTTCATATTATCAGATTTTTTTTGTTTCGACGCAAAATTTATTAATTTTAATTCGAACGAGCTAGTCGAGTGATATCCCGAGTTTCGGCTTGGAGGACGCGAGTTCGAACCTCGGGCGGGGAGGCGTGTCCAGGGCCATAAAAGGTACAGACAAAGGCTGATGCCGGGCCTAGGTGGTGGACCGCAAGATCAACACCTAGTTAAAAAATATATTAATTTTATATTGTAATTTATTTTATTAGTTGAAATATAATTAAATGCATATGTAATTATGTTTTTTATAGAAAATATGTAAAATTAATGATTTCTTTAATTTGTTTGCACAAGTTACATTTAACATATCAATACTATTAAAACAGGAGCAATATTTATCTACTTTCAAGTAGTCTATGTTGGACCAAAAAAAAGAAATATATAAAACATTAGCTACAAAATCGGTTACAACTAAATTTTAGGCTTACTAAATAAGTTGTCTACATTTAAATTAAATATGCTTCTAAAACAAATCTATTTACTGCATTCATATCAACCATACAAATACTATACATGCTTCGTATTATGTTTCTTCCTAACCTTCGATCTAATCAAAACCCAAAATCAAAACCCAATCATATGATATAATCATGGGTTTTTAATATTTCTTCTTAACATAATTCGTGAACTGTTAGAACATAGTATATAAAAATCAGATGATCTGATCAAATAAGCTTCATGTCTCGACTACCTACTATATCAATTAGACGTGACCAAAGTACTAATCTTGAACCATCATCAATATTATACATCCTTTGTGTTGGGATAAAATTTTAAGCTTCGTCGTTCTTTGTAACCTGCACATTTCATAGCTTAGTCTGGATATTGTATATTAAACCATACAACTTTTAAGATTACAAGTTTAATATTACATACTTGCAAAACCATCATCAATATTATACATCCTTTGTTTTGGGATATGATTCTAAGCTTCGTCATTCTTTGTAACCTGCACATTTCAATACTATTAAAACAGGAGCAATATTTATCTACTTTCAAGTAGTCTATGTTGGACCAAAAAAAAGAAATATATAAAACATTAGCTACAAAATCGGTTACAACTAAATTTTAGGTTTACTAAATAAGTTGTCTACATTTAAATTAAATATGCTTCTAAAACAAATCTATTTACTGCATTCATATCAACCATACAAATACTATACATGCTTCGTATTATGTTTCTTCCTAACCTTCGATCTAATCAAAACCCAAAATCAAAACCCAATCATATGATATAATCATGGGTTTTTAATATTTCTTCTTAACATAATTCGTGAACTGTTAGAACATAGTATATAAAAATCAGATGATCTGATCAAATAAGCTTCATGTCTCGACTACCTACTATATCAATTAGACGTGACCAAAGTACTAATCTTGAACCATCATCAATATTATACATCCTTTGTGTTGGGATAAAATTTTAAGCTTCGTCATTCTTTGTAACCTGCACATTTCATAGCTTAGTCTGGATATTGTATATTAAACCATACAACTTTTAAGATTACAAATTTAATATTACATACTTGCAAAACCATCATCAATATTATACATCCTTTGTTTTGGGATATGATTCTAAGCTTCGTCATTCTTTGTAACCTGCACATTTCATAGCTTTACGGCTGGATATTGTATATTAAACCATACAACTTTTAGATTTGTTTCGATGTCATACATGGACAAATGCGATGTTCATACGAGTGATCCCACAATAATTATGGTAATTTCAAATTCGAGGCCTCTTGACCCTAAATATATAAGTTGTATGGATTAGTGTTGAAAACGAATTAACAAATAACATTCTAATAATAATGTATAGATATTTGAAATACGAAATTAGTTATGTTGTTGTAACTGATTTGAACAACCAAAATCTAACTATTAGTTTCTATTTAAATTCAATAGCAGATTCTAATTTTTTTTCCAAAAAGATATCTTTCTATATCGATATATATATATATATATATATCTTAACAATTATAACAGACTGAGCCAACTTATGAAGAAATGTGATTTATTAGAACCAAATACTCGCGAGATATATACTCAATAACCAACAATAAAATATTCATCAACCTTTATTTTTCATGTTTATAACTTTTAAAATTTTCATATTTTATAAATATCCTATAGTCCGATACTAATTACACAAAACATAAGACATATTTTATCTATTTACAAGGTTGGATCATTACATTTAACTAACTTTCCTATATTTTTTGCATACCCTATATTAGTTATTATTAAAAGTGAATCATTTAAAAATATATTTCAACCTTATTCGAATATTTAGTGAAAATATTTTGGACATACCCTATTTGAGATTTAAGCCTCATTCGAGTATTTATAAATTTTGGTTTAAATCTGTGAGCATTACAGGTTTTGTTCGAGTAGGTTTTAGTATCCATTTAAATTATGTATTTTTTTTAAATCCAAATATATCTTACAATCTCCAATATTTAAAACAAAAATAATATACAACACAAAACTTTAAATTATTGATGAGTAAATATCCGCCCAACATAAAACACACTTGAAGTTAGATTTGAGCGTCGAGGTAGCTGTTGGAATACGGGTTGGGTACCTAATGGGTTTTCGTATTTTTAATAGGGCTTTCGATTTTTCAGGTTATTCGTTCGGGTTTGGCTAATAACACTTTGGGTTCGAATATATTTTGTACCACCCTACAAGACCCATTCTGGTATTCTTACATTTTTGACCGGGTACATATCGGATTTTTTTCTTTTCGGTTCGGTTTAGACTTCGGGTAACAGATTTTATGTCCATACATACTTAAAATGAAGAGAAAAGCGTTTATATAAAATTTTCAACCGAAAAATTAATCCGCGCTTTGAAAGCGCGGGTCAAAATCTAGTAGAGTATTTAAAATCCAAACTTTAAGTTTTAACTCAGACGGTTAGTTAAACTCGTGGAGTTGAGTTAGTACACGTAAAAGAGATGACGTAAGCATTGTCCGAAAGAGAAAAAGTCAAACGCCACGTAAGCTCAGTTAGGGTAAGTTATTAGGAAAAGGGAGATCCTTCTCTTAATAAGAGCGAATCTTCGTTCCTTCTTTGCACGTTTTAAGCTCAAGCCGCTTCTCTATCTCTCTCTCTCTACATCTCTGAAATGGCGAGAGTACTGCGTGTGGCGAGATCCACCTCCCTCTTTAGCTTCCGAAGCAGATCTTACTCTACCTCAGCCGAAGCTAGCCACGTGTCCTCTCCTTCTCCAACGTTTCTTAACAACGGTGGAGCTCGCAGGGATGTTACCAAGGAGAGAAACGTGCAGTGGGTGTTTCTTGGTTGTCCCGGTGTTGGAAAGGGGACGTACGCTAGTAGACTGTCGACTCTTCTCGGTGTTCCTCACATCGCTACAGGAGATCTTGTCCGTGAGGAGCTAGCTTCTTCCGGACCTCTCTCCCAACAGGTTCGGTCTTGTTCTTGTTTTCAGTTTATGTCCAATGAATCTGAAAACGACGCCGTTTTAAGTAAATCGAGTATTGGATCTGTTAAAGTTCATGTGTATACCAACAGATCTATTGAAGCCAATCTTGAAGTGTTTGTCCTAACGGATCTGATCTTTTTAGTTAGAGTCAACGGTTCTGTATTTAGATTCTTACTAATGGAAGTGATCTTACTTGATGCAGCTATCAGAGATTGTAAACCAGGGGAAACTAGTTTCAGATGAGATCATAGTGAACCTATTATCAAAGAGACTTGAGGCTGGTGAAGCCAAAGGCGAATCAGGTTTCATTCTTGATGGCTTTCCTCGTACCATGAGACAAGCTGTAAGTGAAAACTCATTATCTTTAACCCAGATTCGAGCTAGTTTTTGATGATGAATCTTTGTGTTTCAGGAGATACTAGGTGATGTCACTGACATTGATCTAGTGGTGAACTTGAAGCTACCGGAGGAAGTTTTGGTTGACAAATGTCTAGGGAGGAGAACTTGTAATCAATGTGGTAAAGGTTTCAATATAGCTCACATCAACTTAAAAGGTGAGAATGGGAAGCCAGGAATCAGCATGGATCCACTTCTCCCTCCACCTCAATGTATGTCAAAGCTCATCACTCGTGCTGATGATACTGAAGAGGTTGTGAAAGCTAGGCTTCGTATTTACAATGAAACCGTAAGCCACTCTCTCTATTGTCCTTCCCATTTTAGCTATGAAACAATGCTTAATGCTTTGCTTTCTATATGCAGAGCCAGCCTCTTGAAGAGTACTACCGTAGCAAGGGGAAGCTTATGGAGTTTGACTTACCTGGAGGCATCCCTGAGTCATGGCCAAGGCTATTAGAAGCCTTAAGGCTTGATGATTACGAGGAGAAACAATCTGCTGCAGCATAGTTCAACTTCAACCCGGTATTTATATTCTTTGCATGTGGAAGACATATGCCTAATCAGTTTTGTGTTGGAAATAAAAGTAAAGTAAAAGAAAACCTTAGATTGTTTTTCATTGCCTCAATTCAGAATAATCATACACATTTTGCAAACTATTTGCTGTATGATGAATGATGATTGTTTATGAGTTTGCTAGTTACAGGAATGTATCAATGCTTCTACACTGCTTGTTACACATCAGGCTTTGATTGCTATTATCTTGTTATGCCCTTTGTTGAATTGATGAATGTGATAATATTGCGGCTGGCCGAGCTGGCTGGTTAAAGAACTCAACCAGACAGTAAAGTAAAACAGTCGCATACATTAAAGTTTTTGTGGAACGTATAACCAGCTCCTGTCTGTTCCTAGAATTGGTGGTTTGGGATAGAACTGTTCCTTACATACTGAAACTTTGGTAGAAGTGATGCTAATTATTGGTCCTAGACTCCTAGTGTGTATCATTTGCTATGTGATCTCATAACAGACCTAGCTTATGGTTTGTATCTGAGGTTGCTGAGAAATCTCTGGGACCATTGATTCGTCTGGCTTGAGAAGTGAATACTTATTTAAGCATATTATGGTTCAAGTGTTGACACTATCATGTTGTAAACCTATTTAGTATTTACTTTGATGCATTAGTGTATATCTTATTAATTATGAATAAAGTTTGCATACTTGCATGTCCGTACAAAAAATTGTAAACTGCTCTCTGGTGTGTTGTAGAGTCTTACACATCATGTGTAATGAATACCTTTGGTTGGTGTGTGATCATCGTTTCTGAAAGTTGAGTTTGGCAACAAAGAAAGCAAACATAGAGGCCAATGCAACTGGAAACGCGATGAGAACAATGGCTGAAACCATCAAACGATCATGATGGAATCCAAAGTAGTCCTGTAAGAATCTGGCAACGGTCGTGGTTGCTCCAAAGGCATTGATCTCTTCATGAATATCGCCGTACTGAGACGAGAAAAACACGTTGAGAGTCCAAGAGGTCGGGGTTAGATAGTAAAGCCAGACCCACCACTTTGGTATTTGCTGCATTGTTTTCAACATCAAGAAAAAACACTCTTTAAGTATAGTTAAAGATCAAAGATGATGATAATGATGATGACTTATTACTAAAGATCTTACCGGTAGTGGAATCAAGAATCCAGCAAAAAGGTTGTAAGCAACGAAGAAAAGAGACTGGAGAATAGCTGCGAGCATGAAGTTTGGAGTGATGGAGATGAGGAACAGTGCTAGGTAGTTGAAGCAGAGTAAGATGCAGAACATTGAGTAGAGACTCCACAAAACTTTGTAGGCAGATCCGTATAAACCCATCATAGGATATATTATGATCACAAACTCTGCACTTTGGATGAAAATGTAAGGAATCTCAGTCACAACCTGAGCCAATGCAAAGGCAAAGGCTGAGTACATTCCTGCAAATCTTTCACGGTACATCACATTACGTTCAGTCTCAAAGTACTGTAAAGCTGAAGTGGAGTTGTTTATCCCCAAGAAGAGCACAAGGCCATAGATGGCTCCAAGAACTGTGAACAAACTCTGTTGAGTATCTCTGCCAAAAACATACAAAAATACAATGAATACTTTTAAGTGATTTTGATGTATTTTATGCAGCTTACTTACATCTTTTGGCCTTGCTTCCAGAAGAGTAAACCAAAGATCAAAGAAGAGATGAAAGTGTGAAAGATTCGCATCAAGTTGTAAGAAGGGCTTCTCCAGTAAGACAAGCTCATCTTCCAGAGACAAGACTTGAACTGTCCCCACCAGCTCTGCGCAAAAGTTCTCTCGAAATGCAAATCGGTTGACCTTGTATCCGGTTTGCTCAGCTCTTTAGCAAGTTCAGAGTTACTCCTGCAACAGACCAAACACATGAGCCTAACCAGAAACAGAACAAACACATGTTTTGACATGTTCAGCTCACTTGTAGAGAGCAGATTCGTTGTAGATTTTTGCAAAATCCATGTTGAGTTCATTCTCTATAGACTGTGAAGTGACCTCTAGCATCCATGTTAATGGATTGTATTTCTCTTTAATCTTTTCAACTCCATTGATACTCTGATCATCAACCCCAACAACATTTAAAAAACCATAGAAACTAAACTGACTAGTGTTTCTTGTGTAACACGCTAACCTCAAAATACTTAATGACATTACAAGAATGTTGTCCAAGTGGTCCAGTGTAAATCATGCGACCTCCTCTTTTCAAAAGTACCAACTAAACATATAATAAAAACGATATTTAATATAATTAATTTCTTGTTAATTAGCTAGAAAAATGTATTTACCTGGTCGAAAGCTTCAAAAATGTCTATGCTAGGCTGATGAATAGTGCACACAATGGTACGTCCAGTCTCAGCAACGTTCTTCACAGCTCTCATTACAATGGCAGCTGCTCTTGCGTCCAGCCCCGTCGTTGGCTCGTCCATGAAAATGATCGACGGATTCGCCACCAACTCCACCGCCCACCGTTAACCGCTTCCTCTGCTCCGTGGATAGTCCACTCTGGCCGGGGACACCCACCATGGCGTCCTTGATCTCCTCCAGCTCTATCGTCTCAAGAACTTCCTTCACAAATCTCTGAAACAAGTTTTTCACTAGAGTTACTTTCTAGGTCAAGTTCTTGCTTGTTTTAGAATCATTAGGGCTTACTATTTTGGTCTTGGGATCTATTTCTGGAACTAGACGGAGCCAAGCTGAGAAGAGTAGAGATTCCTCAACGGTGATGTTTGGTGAGTGTATATCTGTTTGCTCACAGTAGCCTGAGACTCTTGCAAACGTTTCTTGGACTTTAAGGTACCCGTTGATTCTGATCTCTCCTTCAATGTATCCGCTTGTTTTTCTTCCGGCGAGAACGTCGAGTAGAGTTGTTTTGCCAGCTCCACTGATCCCCATCAACGCTGTAAGAATCCCTGGCCTGAAATCTCCGGTGATGTCTGAGAGAAGCTGCAGTTTCTTCTCATTGTATCCTTGGACTCTCATCTCCTGTAGATTACTCAAACATTCTTTGATGATCATTGCATATGAAGATGGTTTTAAGATCCAAGAATGGGAATACAAGATTTTACCGGAGGAACTTCTACGTAATAGTTCAAGTCTTGGAATGTTATGGTGAGAGGCTTAAAAGGTAAGACCATCTTCCCTGTTGAATGGACTAGGTTAATGAGTTTGCTTGCGTGAGAAGAAACACAAATATGTTTCACCTGAATCATCATTCTTCTTCTTGACTGATGAATCTTTTGTTCCTTGCAGCTCAGAGAGCTTGTCTTTGGAGATCATAGCGCGAGATGTAATGGGAGCTATTGAAAATAAGAACCTCTTCAGTATGTGCTCAAGACTCTAGTCCATGACATAGTTTTTGATATTTGTAACTTACACTTCAAGAAACTCAAAGCTAGGGTGAAAATGGTGTTGAAGATAAGGGTCTGACCAAGCAAGGCACCTAATGAGACCCAGTACATGTAATCATCATAGTTCAGTCCTCTGCTTTCAAGTATGGTTCTCCCCAATGTAACATTAGTAGGTTGCATCTGCTAAACATAGCAAGAAAAACTGATTAGTCTTGTGAAGAATGATGAAGAGAAACTATGCAGGAGATGAGAGAGTTACTTGCTGCCATCTTGGAGCACGAAACTCATTTACAGAGAGACCAATCTCTGCATAACTTATAGGATTCACCCAGAAACCCCATTTCAGCCACCTCGGCATATCAGCTGCAACAACAGAACCAATGTCATGTTTTGATGGAAGTTTGTAACAAGTTTTGATGGAAGTTTGTAACAAGATTGAAGTGAAGAAAGAGTGTTCAAAAGTCTTACTGTAAAGGATGGCGAAACCGGCGAATACAAAGGTGGCTAATATGGCAAAACTACCAGCTGCCGCTGAAGCAACTCCTGTCTGAAAGACTGCAGCTATACATCGGAACATGGATATGGATGTGAAGTGAACAGCAAAGAGCATCATGAACTGACGAAAGAACCTATAACACCAAGTAACCATTACTTTCCATAACCAGTTGAGTAAGGAGCAAGCAAGAGATGGTCTCACCTGGAGACTTCAGGAGTGTATCCAATGACATAGTAAGTAAGGCAAGTCCAAACGAGAGATTCGAAGAACGAGAGAGGGACCTTTAACACTGTTGCAGGGATTGCATAAGCCCAAGCTGGATAGAAACACAGTTGCTTCTGCTTGTAGAACACGGCAAGGCGTTGAACAGTCATAGACAGTTCTGGAACACCATCAACCAAAAGCACAACGGTTGCAAAAAAGAGACAACTCATGTAAGAGTTTCCATGAATCATATCTATGTCCATCCGTGTTCTAATAAACACAGCCATGGTGAGGATTGCAGACAGAACAAGCTGCACAAACATAAGACAAGAAGGGTTTCTTTAGTAACCTTGAAAGAAGAGAGGAGAGGGATATGAGTGTAACCTGAAACGTTTTGAAGAGGTAGAGGAAAGAGTTTCTTTTCATTAATAGAAACTCTCTTGAGATGCATGCTTTGAACAGCTCCCACTTTGGAAGAGAATAGGCGCTGAAAGAGAGAGCATCCTTGTGGGTTTTTGTATTAACATATGGTTTAGAGAGAGCATCCTCAATCTTCCTCCCAATCTCTAACTCCTTGAATCTCTTGGACAATGTTCTACTGAGACAAAGCTATGAGGTATGTCCTGGTGTAGCCAGTACTGTCCTTGTTCCTTTCTAGATATAACCTGCAAAACAATTACACTTAGTATTATTAGATCAAAACGTCAGTGTCAAGGAACATAAGCTTGGCTTTTTAACCTCTTGGAGAAAGTCTGCAACACCTTTCCTTTCAGGGCATCTAAACCCACATTCCTCAAAGAATCTCAAGACCTCGTTGCGTGGACCATGGTACACAATTTTTCCTTCAGCCATCAAGACAATATCATCAAAGAGATCATATGATTCTGGAGCAGGTTGAAGAAGGGAAACAAACACAGTTGCGTTAGTGGAGCTGTCTAAGCCGTTTGTAATCTCATCCATGAAAAGAGCTTTTGTTGGACCAACAATCATCTCAGCTTCAAGTACAAACGTTTAGAGAACATGTCATATCAGCTATATGCAGAGTTCTTATGAACCAAACCTGTGGTAAGACGCTCCTTTTGACCACCAGATATGCCTCTTTTCATCGCATTACCAACCAATGTTTCTGCACAAAACAACAACACAAGACATAAACAAGAAGCAAATCAACAAGGATTACAAGTCTGAGTTGTATCAGTGAAACTACCTTCAAGATGTAATCTGTTTGCAGGCTTTTTTTAAGTCCATTAACCGATATAGCCTGGACAATGTGATTCACAAAAGGTTTATAATCAACCCTCTTAGTTAAAAATTAGCTTCTGGAGTGGGACCTTCATGTAAGCATCTACGTCCGGGTCTGGAATGATTCCACCATCCTTTTCTCTTTTACTGACCTCCATCATACTATCTGTTTCATAAAATAGTTTAGAGAATGCTTCAGAGAGACCATTGCTTTATGATGATCACATCTTACCTGTTCGGTTACCAACACCTTGACAACGAGCTGAGAAGTCTATTGTCTCCCTAACTGTCATCTCTGTAATGTGCAGATCGTGTTGGCTTATGTACACTGATGTCTTCTGAGGAACAAACTCGTTCAGACCATGTCCATTGTAGGAGATTTCACCATTGTATTTTAAAATAAAATGCGATAATAATTCAAAAGAAAAACATACTATATTCTCTAACAATATATACAAATTTAATAATAATAAAAAGTAGACTACATTAATAAATGGGAAATTACCAAAAATACTACTTTCCTTATACCACTTTTCAAAAATACCTTAATCACTTTTACCCTTGTTTTTTAAGAGGAAAAAAACACACTTATAACCCTTGAATTAATTAATTTAAGACTTGATTTAGAGTTAAGGGGTGGTGTAGGGTGGGGGTAGGGTTTAGAAATTTAAAATTTAGAATTCTAGTTAATTTTAAAAAAATTTGCTCCTTAAAAAATAGTATTTTTGAAAATATCTCTTTAATGAAAGTAAAAATAAAAAGTGATAAAAGAAAAGTGGTATTTTTGAAAATCCCCCTTAATAAATTGGAAAGTTTTATTGGGTCAAGAAAGTGGGAAATTAAAGTACTATTACTTTGCCAAAAGAAAATAAAATAAAATATTATTACCTAACTTATTTTTGAGAAAAATGGAATATCTAATATAAGTTGAATGATTACTTCATTTAGTTATAAGCTAGTGCTTCTATGGTGCGATTAAAGTATTATTTACGTCCATATTCTACATTTCTATTGTTGCTAGACAAAAAAAAATCCATCCACCTTAAAAAGAAATAAAAATTATATTCGAAGAAACTTAAAGACAACGCTTTGTTAGTATATATTCTATCGACTTAATGACATTAAGACGCCCAAACCAACAATGAATAACGATGAGCCCTCACAGAAAAATAAAATATAAAAGATGTAAGTGGTTAATGTACTTGTATGCATTTCATTTGTGATTTTTTTTACCATATTCTAGTTTCATCAGGATAGAATGTGTGTGTTGATACATTAGGAGTTTAGGACAATAGTCTATCTATCTTAGCAGTTTGTGTCGACCATAAATGTTGTCATCCTCATGATCATTTCTTGAGGAGATGTTCCTGAAACTCGATCCCATACTTGTTCCAATCTCTGCAAACTCCTCTGTCCACTCTTCTCTACCCATGCATCAACTAGTCCAAATTAATGCTTTTGTTGTCGTTAGTGTTGAGAGTATCTTATCATCATATCTCAAACAATCTTCACATTCATTGTCTATCACTTTAACATTAATTTAATTCGAGCATTTTCAGATTTTCATATTAGATTTTGAGTAAATATTTGATTATTTTTTAGTATGTTTCAATTTTCGGATATTGAATTTTTGGATATTTTTGAGGTTTTTGGATCCAATTTGGATTGTTTGGATCATTTTTGGATCCCAACCATCTAAACCGAATCGAACACAAAAATTATAGAAATTTTACGGATATTAAAATTATAGAGTCGAATCGACGATGACTCCCGAATCCAAACTGGAAATCTTTAAATACCTAATAGAACTCCAAACACCTAGATCCGAGAGTACCGAACCCAAACCTAATCCAAATACCCGAATTCCCAGGCATATACAAGAGTTTATAAGGCCATCTTTATCGGGGGTATCTTACCCTCGGTTTCATCAAAAAAACACAAACAACGCTTCTTATAGATCCAAAACAAGCGACGTTTTTCTGTGGTTTGTTGTACTATGTGCGGGCCCCACTGACACGTGGCGGCCCGCAATTGGTCACTTTTTAATTTTTTTTTTTTTTTTTTTTTTTTAATTATAAAAAAATAAAAAAAAAAAAAAAAAAAAAAAAATAAGAAACGCACAACCGTATGTGCGATAATCATGCCCTAAGTCCACATCCTCACTGAATGCTCTTTCTAGTATGCTTTAAAAACTTGTAACCTCCTTTATGGTATAACGACTTGGACTGGGCCAAGTGAATCTTGAGCCGTTCTCACGCGAGCCCATTGGGCCCACTAAAATCCATCTTAAAACCCAATACGCTAGTAAAAATTAGGGTTTTGTTTCTTCATTTGAGCTACCACCTTCTCCAAGCAGCTGCAGCTAAAAAAGATAAACCTAGTTTGCCTCTTCTCCACACGACACTTACGAGTTTCGAGGTATTCGTTTCTTCTTCTTCATCTTCGATTCTCTGATCAGCGTGTGTTTGTGGCTAATCCTTTTTTTGGTGTTGTCCAGCCATGGCAGCCGCCGTAGAGATTGACGCTGAGATTCAGCAACAGCTTACCAACGAGGTCAAGCTCTTCAACCGTTGGAGCTTTGACGACGTTTCGGTAATTTCTTAAGATCTATCTTTAAAAAAACATTTTAGAGAATGACATTATTGGTCTATTACACTATAAGAGTTGCATTGTCTGAATGAAGATCTGCCTGTTTTGTTTCTTGTCCCAAAAGTGTTCTCTTATTTGTTAATTTTCAATCCATCTTCATTGTCTGAGTACACTTAACGGCTCTTGATGTTTATTTTTATTGAAAGTCCAACACTTTATGTGTTTTGAGATGCTGTTTGGTTTGTTTTAGTGTATTAGATCTCTTTAATTGGCACCAATGGCTATGTTCTTAGTATTGATTTTGTTGAATGTAGGTCACAGACATTAGTCTTGTTGACTACATTGGTGTTCAGCCTGCGAAACACGCAACCTTTGTCCCCCACACTGCTGGAAGATACTCTGTGAAGAGGTTCAGGAAGGCTCAGTGTCCTATTGTTGAGAGGCTTACTAACTCTCTCATGATGCACGGGAGAAACAACGGTAAGAAGTTGATGGCTGTGAGGATCATCAAGCACGCCATGGAGATCATCCATCTCTTGACTGACTTGAACCCTATTCAGGTTATCATTGATGCTATTGTTAACAGGTGAGTTAACATGTGATAGTGCGTTCTTTCTTGTGTGCCACTAGTGACTTTTTTCTCATGATACGTGTGTGTGTGTTTGCTGGTGAGACAGTGGTCCACGTGAAGATGCTACAAGGATTGGATCTGCTGGTGTGGTGAGGAGGCAAGCTGTTGATATCTCTCCTCTAAGACGTGTGAACCAAGCTATCTTCTTGCTCACCACTGGTGCACGTGAAGCTGCGTTTAGAAACATCAAGACAATCGCTGAGTGCCTTGCTGATGAGCTCATCAATGCTGCTAAGGGATCTTCCAACAGGTTTAAAAAGCGCACTCTCTGCATTGTCTTGTCTTTTAATGGATTCATGTTTGTGTGGCTTTGTAGTTAATTAAGCATCTTTGTTGCTCTTTGCAGCTATGCCATCAAGAAGAAAGATGAGATTGAGAGAGTTGCCAAGGCCAACCGTTAAGGGAGGATCTTCCTTTGCATTATAATATCTCAAAGAGCTTTTTGTGCTGTTTTCATTAGCTTCGGATAATATGTTTCATTCTGTCTTTTCATGAAGTTTTTGACTCTTTGGTCGACTTTTGGATCTTGATCAAAATGGTTTCATATTTAAGAATATTTCATAAATAGCTTTCTAATTTAGAAGTTGTTTATTTCATCAATCAGGTTCAGGATTCTGTAAACACGGATAGTTTTGTTTTCATAGAAACTTCAATTGCAATTGAGTAGTGTACTGCTTCCTTTATTCACTTCCACTCGTTGATAACAAAAGAAAGAGACAAGTCTGTGTCCTGTCGTCCTCCCCATCTCTACTAACACTTCGAATTTAATGCTGTCAAACTCAAAGTTGTCCTAAAGCCCAATTCATCCCTTTATGAGCACATGTACTATAGTGTTAGTAGCTGTAGCTTCAGGATCCACAATCAGAGAAACGGTTCTCCATCAATTGTTATTTAGGGGATGAGTAATGGCTATTCTTGATTCTTGAACTCTTAAGAAAAGTCATTACTAGCCTGTGATTCTGCTTCATGACTTGAGGTTGAAGCAACAACACTTTCTTCACCAGAAGCAACATCTTTGAGCTTTGAACTTGACTCTTCTTCTTCCATGGAGGCAACATTTTCAGTTGCTTGATCAACTTTTTCTTTATCAACAAATCCATTCTCATGAGTTTCTTTTTCTTCTCCTTCCTTGGATGCTGAGGTGGAAACGGATGACAAACAAGAAACTTCAGATGAACTCAATTGCTCTGATCTCTCAGAACTGTGTGACCCTTTTATGAATTCAAGCTTTTTCATCAGAAACTTAAGTCTCTTCTCTGCTTTTTCCCTTAATCTGATCTCTTCTTTCAGATGTTTCTCCAGCTCTTCCATCTGTTTCCAAGAGATCAAAAGGTTGTCTTTGAAACCAGAATCAGCTTATTCCCAAACAAAGATGAAGAAAAGAGAACAGGGCAAATGAATCTCTGTTAAGTAACAAGAATTGACTCTTTTCTTGGTTCTTGATCAAACCCCAATCTTGAAAATAGAGAAAAAGACCTTTTAAAAACAAGAATGATACTTAGGATATTATGAAGCTTACCTTTCTGGTAATGAGTTCTGCTTCATCTTTTACAGACCTTGAAACTTGCCTCTCTGCAAGTAGTCTCCCTCTTAGACACTCCACAGTTCTCAGATCTTCCTTCTCTTCTTCCATCTTCTTACTTGCAGAATTTATTCTTAGCAAAACAAGAAATAAAATTAATTCTTCAATTCACACAATACTACATTTACTTATATAGAGAGAAAGAGAAACCAACCTGCATTTTGTGTTGTAATTGAAGGGATCTATTGTCATAATGTTTCCTTATAAAGCTTAGAAAGCTCAAGCTTCACACCTAACTGCAAGAAGTCTAAACTAACAATAACAAGACCAATGTGTTGTTAGTTTCATGTCATTATGAATTACATTTATTGTTCATTCAGTGAAGGAACATATCAACATCATATCTTAAAAACTAACTTACCAAGACACACTCTTCCTAACAAAAAAAAACAACAGATCCAGATTAAAATTCAAACCCCCTCACTGAAGAGAGAAGAGGGAAATGAAGTTCTATCTGAAAAAAAAAAACAGAATCTGTGGTGTAGGGACATGTTGTTAGCAAAACGACAGTGTGTGTTAGCAAAACGACAGTCTGGGATTGGACTTTTGTTTTTGATTTAGAGGGACGAAGAGACAGGATTCTCGTGATTTGGTAAATCTCCCACTTCAAGACTTTTTCCAAGGTAAATAAAACTTGTTACTACAAGGTTACTTTTATACTA
>CAJHQP010011269.1:0-15733 GCA_905132765.1 Moricandia arvensis
CTCACTTATATGGCCTGATGCATATCATCTTTGCATATGTATATTCATGATGTCCTTAAGCATAGTGCACGAGATTTAGTGTGTTTATGGACCACGGGATTTGTCCTCACTCCCCCTCATAAACATACTTATAATTTCATGATGCTTAGGACAATAAAGCCTGATGAGTTTCCCTTGTGTACATGTTACACACCGTGAGATTTTATGGGATAACTCTTTGTGCCTTTACATTCTTTGCATCAAGTTTGGACTCGGATGGCTAATCCGGTCATGCCATTAAGTGTAATTTCATGTGGTATACCAATCTGGTTACCATGGCTCTTTGGCTCGTATCATTCTGATTCTTAGCATAGTATAGATCAGAGTATATAGGTATAGTCATTGACCACTTCTTATAAGGCTTATAATCTGAAAGGAATTGATGTTTCCTTTGCCCATTGGTTTAATGTGGAAACCATTTATACTGAGGTATATAACTCAATGGGTATTTGGGTGAATACCTTTTGTGGTCTTATAATATTGACTATCCTTATGTTATTTAATCAATCACTTTATAAAAAAAATTTGGAAATATAAAAGCCTAAACACCAAAACATCACTTTATTCTACTTGGTTTATCATTTCAGTATATCTAAAGTTTCATGATCCGTAGGATCGTCTTTGCTATGATCAATTTCGTGACCCATAAGGTCATCTTGGTTGCTGATCAAAGTCACCCTCATCATCCTGATACATCATATGAGCTTCTGGATTCTTGCCTTTGAGACTCTCTTGATAGAGGTCAACCAGATGCTTATGGTTCGACAATTCTTTGCCCAATGGTTTGACATCCCGCATATGTGGCAAGGTGAGGTCCTAGGATTCTGAATCCTTGAAGATATCCCAGTGCCTTTGCTTTTACCATGTCCATGATTGGACTGGTTTGGACGATCATAAGGGTAGGACGCCCTTTGTTATGGCTACCACGTCCACGTCCTCGCGTTTGACTTACGCGGTCGCGTCCTCATCCATATGAGGAACTGCGACCCTTTTGGTCATAACGGATATGGTTTGCCTCTGTATCATCCTTAGGCTCGGCATTGTGCCTCTGGGATAGGCTTAGTACCTGGGGGTCTAAGCTCACTGTTCTTCAAGAGCAGCTTATTGTTTTGTTCAGCAAGCAATAGACAGTGAATGAGTTCACTATAGGTTTTAAAACCTTTTTATCTATATTACTGATGGAGCAACATATTGCTTGAAGACATTGTCTGGAATGTCTTTTCAAGGAGCTGCGTATCAGTTACAATCTCGCCACATAGCCTCAGTTGTGAGACTATTCAGAACAAGGCTGAGTTGTACTCATTCATGGACTTGAAGTCCTGAATCCTAAGGTGTATCCACTCATAGGTGGCCGCTGGATGAACCAGGGTCCTCTGATGATCATATCTCATCTTAAATTCTTTCCATAGCTCATATGGATCATTCACTGTGAGGTATTGAGCTTTCAAGCTTTCCTCTATGTGATGTCGGATGTGCATAAGGGCTATTGAGTTCTTTTTTTTTATTAGCATTGTTTCCCTCAATGATACAATGCTCTAGGCCTTTGGCTCCAAGAGATATCTCAATATCTAATGCCCATTGCAGGTAATTGTCACCTTTGACATTGAGGGGTGCAAAGTCCAAGTTTGTGATGTTTGGCATCTGAAAATGAGTTTCAGATTGCTTAGGTCTTATCATACCACATCTCTTGTCCATTTAAAAATCGTAATGAAAACAGTTTGAAAACCGATTGGACAAGTACACGGTCTGGCAGTACGTATTGGTACGCTTCATCGACCTATGTGGTTCGTGGTCTATCCGTTGATACGGATCATCGATCATCCGCGATCTAGACGTACATGGTACGCATCATCGATCGTTGCGGATCAATGGTCTAGCCATACCTAAGGGTAGGCATCATCGACTGGAATGGACCTTAGTCTATCCGCATGGTGCGGGTGATCGACCGTCTGTGGTCATGGTATGACCGCGGTTCATGGTTCGTACGGATCACTGCGGGTTCGTACTGAGTGGTAAGTGATCGGTCGTATCGCATGGTACGTACCGTCTGTCGTCCGCGTTCGTGGTCCGTCCGTACCGCATGGTATGTACCATCCACGGTTCATGCCTTAATCGCGGGTCATGGTTCGTATGGGTTACCGCGGGTTCGCACCTTATGGTACGTGACTGGCCGTGCCTGTCTTTCATCCGCGTTCGGGACCCGTCCGTACTACACGGTACGTCCCACTGACCATTCGCGGTTCACGGTCTAGCATCCTCGACCATGGGTCTAGCATCATCGACCAGTGGGTCTAACATCATCGACCAATAGGTCTAGTATCATCGACCAAAGTATAAAAACAAACTTTCTTTATCTAATCTAGGGGTTTAAGACTTAGATCTTATAATTCTAGAAATTTGGAAAGTTTCCATTTTAGATGAGTTTCCTTTTTAGGAAAGTTTCCTTTTCTGGAAAGTTTCCTTTTAGGAAAGTTTCCCTTTTAGGAAAGTTTGGGTTTTAGGTAAGTTTAGGTATTTTAGGTAAGTTTCCATTTTAGGAAAGTTTCCATTTTAGGAAAGTTTCCATTTCTGGGAAGTTTCCATTTGGGAAAGTTTCTAATTTGGTAAGTTCGGGTAAGTATAGTAAGTTTCTAATTTAGGAAAGTTTCTTTTTCTGATTAGGTTTTCCTTTTTAGATTAGGTTTCCTAAATCAGATTGATTTAGGTTTTTCTTTTAGGTTAGGTTTTCCTAAATCGAGTTGATCTAGGTTTTCCTTTTCTATTAGGGTTTTGGTATTTTCGATTTCTAGCCGTCAAGGCAATGAATCTAGCAACCTAGAGTTTCTTATCTATGGCGAAAATCAAAAACCAAACCGAAGCAATCCTAGCAACAATTCTAAACAGAAATCGATGAACCTCAAGATGGATTAGATGACATACCTTAATCCTTGATCGATTTTCTCCTTGGGTTTCCTCTTGAGAACCTTAAGCAATCAATCAAAGAAAAGATACAAAGGTTAGTTCTTAGATCTATGAAAACAATCGATCAAAAACTAAGAGAGAAGAAGAGGATCGTCGATTAGTGTTTCGGAGGTGTAGGGGTTGTGCCGGCTGGTTGAGCTTCGATCTAGGACTCGAGGTGGTTGGTTTCAGAGCAGGATCGTGCTGATAACGTGTTGTGAAACTCGAGTCTGATAGAGATTTATCTTGACAGGAAACTATGCTAGATAGATAGAGAGTAGTCGGCTAGGGTTTATAGAAGTGTCTAATGACTTTGTCTTATTGCTTTCTTGTCTTGAATGTATATCAAATAATTACAAAAGGGGAACATATATATAAGAGTGTTTGGCCGACTTGCCCACATCACATACTCGATGTGGACAAGTTAACAAGGCCCAAAGTCGGTTGGTTTAAGTCCTAAGTGGGCTGGTCCATCCGATGTAGCATATGGGTTGATTGGTCCATGTGTAGATCAAGTAGATAAACCCACTTATTTACATTCCCGAAACCTTCTGTTTCATAACACATACACAATATTACAAATTTACTACAACACATTAAATGTAATAGATACTTAATTGACATGTAGTGAAGAAAATAACTACGGAAGATTGGCCAATTGAATGTTATCTCAATATCGTCATTAAGTTATTTTACTATCTATTTCTCAGATTATTGAACTAATATCCACAAGCTACAAATTAAAAACTAATTTTAATCATACATATAATATAGAAAAATACCCTAGGATAGTCTATTATAAAATTTTATCACAAAAATATCATTTAAAGAGAAAATGAACAAAATATATTTTATTAAAAGTACATATAAATTTATATCTATTGGATTAATTAATCTAAAATTAGGGTTTAGAGTTATAGATGAAATTTTGGAGGTGGGTTTAAAATAAAAAATAATAAAAAATATTAAAATTTTCAAAATAAAATATCTATTTCGATTATGTTTCTTGAAATATATTTTTGTGACAAATTTTTTTTTTTAAAAACTATTTGAGAGATTTGTCATATGATATATTAAAGCGGACATAAGTCATACGATAGTAAAAAAAATCAAGTGAAGCAATATTTTAAGCGGACTCTAATCCTTTTCAAAGAAGAATTGAACCGATCCTAGATACTTGTGTTTCTAGATACTCAACTTGGCCACCAAGGTTATTTAGTATTCTAGGGGGTTAGCGAAACGTTTATGTACATATTTGTTCGATCTAGTGGTCCTTTGGTGTGTTTGGCTCCTTGTTCAAATGTAAAATCGGCTATATAACTAAGTTTTTTTTATCAATACTAGAATTAGACTAGAACGTTTTGATTCTACTGGCCGTAATGCACACAACAACAACTATACATATGCAGTGGCCATAATGATTTCGTGCTCAACCAAATTTTGTACAAATGGAGTATGAAATGTTATTTAGAGTACGGCTGGAGTAAGACTGGAGACAATGCCGTCTTAAACAATTTAAAAGCTTTAGGCAAAACATTGAATATGGACCCTTTCATAAACATTTTTTAAAAAATTCTTTGTTATATTTTTTCATCGTAGAAATATAAAATGGTGAAACGTAGCAATTTTTTTTAGGTTTTGTCTAGTTGTATGTGAATCAGTTTTAGTTAATTATGGATTCTTTATTATAACTTGGGTTATCAATTATTTAGTCATTTAACAATTTAAATGGACCTACTAAAAAAAATTATGGGCCCATGAATCAAGGCAACCGCCTCTCGCCCATGGTCTAAGAGCCGGGGTCTGATTGGAGATGGCAAAAACTCAAAAGCTGCATACACTTCTAATGTTCGGAAATTAACTACTCATTAAGATCTGTAGAAATGATTAAAAAAAAACACTGGAAAACAGAATAAAGAGACATTTTAGCAACCACAAAGGCGCACCATCATGATAAGGTTTGACTCATTCTTGATGTTGTAGTCAGCTACGGTGCGATGGTTTTGTAGCTGCCTGCCATGAAAGATCAGCCTCTGCTGATCCGGTGGGAGTGCCTTCCTTCATCCAATACTTGGACTTGACTTGTCCAATGGTATCAGACTCCTTCACCTCTAGATCGAGCATCTTTCCCGTAAGAGTCCGATACAAAAATCTTCATGACTGCACCATTATTCGGACCCATAACCCAGAACCAGTTGACGTGTGGGCTCTCCAAGAATCTCCCAGGTCGATCGTGTCGGAGCTATCCTCTAGCCTCCACGTTTATGTTCTTTCCATTCACCGTCTTGATAGAAAATCTGGCATTGCGAAACCCTACTTCTTCCTTTTCTCTCTCCCTATGTATTATATATATCTTTCTCTTTAGCAGCATGTACATTGAGGGTTCATAAGGAGGTTAACACAGTTTTCTAGCATGAACAGTGATGAACCCGTTACTTTTGGGGTTCTCTCTGGTGAACCCGTATCACCACTGTTCCGCGGGCCCACGACACGTGGCGGTCCCGCGATTGGTCTATCTTTTTTTTTTTAAAAAAAACAAAAAAGAAAAACAAAAAAATTAATAATAAAAAAAAAGATGAACCCAAGAGGGTTCATTGGTGGGGATGCCCTTAGGGTTTTTGTTGTGACGTTTACAACGTCGTCTTTGGAGAATGTCTACTTGTTTACTTGTTTCACTATTCCCAGAATATTTAGTCATTTATTTGACTTTTTTTTTGGAAAAGTAGCCTGTGATTAATGAATAACGGTTTATTTAATCCTTTCCCCGCTTTTAATGAATAAGCCATCATGCTACTGGTTGAGAAGAAGGCAAATTCTTCCCTTTGATTTTCTTATTACTTCCTTTATTTCTAAATAATACATCTTTTAACACTTTTACTTGTTTCTAAAAAAATCAATGTTTTAGATTTTCTATGTACATTTAATAATAAATTGTAAATTTCCAAGAAATATTAATTGACAATTTTGAATTATTAATTACAATTGGTTAAAATTTATGAAAAACTGTTATATTTTAAAATTTTCATGCATTGATTTTTTTCCTACTTTTTACTTTGGCGTTTTTTAGACTACCAAATTTATTTCGTAAAGTTTTTGATCGGTAATAAAATTGTTCAAACGAAACAATTATATCTGATCTTATCTAATAATATTGTGGGCCTTAATGTCTTAAACCAAAAACTCCAATCGGGTAAATACATTAATGTGGTTGGGCAAAACCAAAACACGACATATATAAAGAAGAATCGAGTCTGGCCGTTACAAAGAAAATAGAGAAAGGAACATAGACGATAGAGAGCTTGCGGCGACTTCGTCTTCTCCAGAAGTTATGCGTATATCCGAGGTGATTCAAGGCAGCTTCGAGGTTCGATTCCTATCGTCTACATGCTGGTATCCCATCGGTACCTGTCACAAGTAGAGTAGAGATTAAACGAGATATTTATAATAGCTTGATTGTTGTAATCCACCGCCAGAGAGGTTTTCAGTGAATTGAGCTAGTGAAGAGAGAGCACCGCCTCTCCCCAGACATAGCGGGGGTCACCATGAACTGGGCAAACAAACTGTTTGTGTCTTTTATGTTAAATCACATTAACAAGAACAAACAAGAACAAGATTAATCAACATTGAATCGCAACAAGTGGTATCATAGCTAAGATTGATCAATGAGTCTGCAATATTTAGAAGGTTTCAAGAAGCTATCTAAGCGATCAAATCATTAGGAAGATCATGAAGGAAACCAAATCACTTGGGATATGGAAAGCATTAGAGAGAGACTACCAGACTAAGTCACTTCCTAACCGTATCTACCTAAAGCAAAGGTTCACAAGCTACAAAATGGATGAGCACAAGGGTATTGAAAATAACCTTGTTATCTTCTTGAAATTGGTAAATGATCTTGAGAGCCTCGACATTAAGATTTCAGATGAAGATCAACTATACAATTCTCACCAGATTTCCACCTAAATATGAACCTCTGGTTCATACGTTAGAGTATGGGAGTGGGAAGGATACACTCACTGTAAATGAAGTTGTGTCTTCAGCTTACGCAAAGGAGACAAAACTTAAGGAAAAAAGCTCTACTGGAAAACACAAGAATGATGCAGAAGTATTGTATGTCAGTGAAATAGGCATAGGTGACAAGAGGAATCATAACTTCTCGAAGAAAAAATCTAAGAGCTGAGGAAGAAGTTTTACAAAACCTAAAGATAACAAAGTTAACAAGGGTTCTTGTTTCATTTGTGGTAAAGAGGGTCATTGGAAGCGCGAGTGTCCTAAAAAAGGAAAGAATAGAAGCTCAAGCTCAATAAACGTTGCTTCAGAAGAAAGAACCAACTAATTCTAACGGCTAGTCTCCAAGATAAAAGGAACGAGTGGGTGATGGACTCATGAGCAATTTTCCACATCACACCAAATCAAGGAGTGTTGTTTGATCTATAGGAATGTAGTGGTAGAAAGTTTTTAATGGAAAAAAACACATCCAGTGAGACTAAAGGAGTAGGGAAGATCCGTATAAATAGGCCATATGGATCTATAGTGATACTTACAGACGTTAAGTTCATGCCTACAATGGAATGAATCTTATTTCCTACGGGTGTCTAGAGAAGGCTGGTTGCAACTATATTGGAGGAGATTACTCAGCCAAGTTCTACAAGGATGGTTCAGAGGTTCTATCAGGGAAATACACAGACGGCCTATACTATTTGAAAGGAACTGTGTTGCAGGGTGAAGGTAATCTAGCAGGATATTCTATTGACTCTACTAAAAGTGGCATTCTAGATTTGGCCATATTAGTCAGAAAGATTTGGAGTTATTGGTTAAGGAATGTTACTTGGACAATAAGGAATATCAAGAAGTTGGACCTCTGTGAAGACTGCATGTTTGGAAAAGCTCACAGACAGAGTTTCAAGAAGGTAAGCATACTTCTAAGGAGGCTCTGGAGTATGTACATCCTGATCTATGGGGTTCTACATCAGTGATTCCTAGTCTTGCAGGTAAACAATACTTCATAACTTTTATAGATGACTATTCGAGAAAAGTATGGATCTATTTCTTAAAGACTAAAGACGAGGCATTCGAAAAGTTAAGGAATAGAAAACCCAATTGGAAACGCAGACATGGAAGAATCTAAGGTGCTTAAGAACTGATAATGGTCTGGAATATTGTAACAACATATTCGATAGTTTCTGCAAGGAATTTGGGGTTAAAAGGCATAGAACATGTGCCTACACTCCTCAATAAAAATGGCATTTCAGAGAGGATGAATCGAAACATTATGGAAAGAGTGAGGTGCATGTTATCTAAGAGTGGAATGGAGGAAAGGTTTTAGGCAGAGGCTGCATTTACGGCTGTGTATCTTATAAACAGATCTCCTAGTTCAGAGATTTTTATAAACTACCAGAAGAACGTTAAACACATAAGGAGGTCTGGGTCAACAACCTAGTTCACTCAACTAAGACAAAAACTAGTCCACGAGCTATTAAGGGTTACTTTGTGGGTTATCCTCAAGGCAATAAGGGATTCAAGGTTTGGTTGCCCGAAGAAGAGAAATGCACCATCAGCAGAAATGTCATATTCAATGAAGAAGAGGTTTTCAAGAATTATCTTAAAGATACTCTATCTCAAGTTCAAGGTGAAGAGGCACAAAATAATAAAGGAAAAATTATCGTTAAGGAAGAAAGAAAGCGAGTATATTTTAGTGAGAAATTAATCAGAGGACCATCTTCAGGCAAACATGACTCAGAAGCTTCTACGTCAGGTTCAGGGTCTACAAGGAGTTCAGTTTCAGGTGGAGTATTATCGGTTTCAGAGGAGGAATCAGATATTCAAGCACATGAAGATAGGAATAATTCAACAGATGAAGAAAATCAAGATTTGGATAACTACATACTATCAAGAGATAGGAAGCGCATGGAAAGTAAGATGCCATCTAAATTTGATGAGTTTGATGTTGTGGCTTATGCTTTGTCAGCTGCACATGATACTAATATTGATGAGCCTAAGACCTATCAAGAAGCTATGAGATCTAAGGAAAGAAACTTATGATAACACAACCAGTGAGGAAGAGATGGATTCATTAGATCGGAATGAGACTTAAGATCTAATCAAGAGACCAGAGAAGAAGAGAGTGATTGGTTGTAAATGGGTTTACAAGAAGAAACCGAGTATTCTAGGAGTAGAACCACCAAGATACAAAGGCAGATTAGTGGCAAAAGGATATGCTCATGTTGAAGGCATTGACTACAGTGAGGTTTTTGCACTGGTGGTTAAACAAGTCTCTATCAGGTTTATTCTGTCACTTGTGGTTAATGGACACTTATATCTAGAAAAACTAGATGCAAAGACGGCTTTCCTAAATGATACTTTAGAGGAATATCTTTATGGAACATCCTGAAGGGTTTGAGGTAAAAGGTAAAGAGGATAGGGTCTGCTTGTTAAAGAAATATCTATACAGTCTTAAACAGTCACTGAGGCAGTGGAACAAAAGGTTTGATGGGTTCATGAAGGAACAAAGTTTTAGACAAATCCCTTACGATCAGTGTCTACATTAGTGGTTCTGGTATATCAACAAGGATTTATCTCCTAATCTATGTTAATGATATGTTGGTTGTCTCCAAGAGTATGAAGGTGGTTCAGAAATTGAAAGACAATCTCAGTAGGGAATTCAAAATGAAGGATCGAGGAGCAGCTACAAGGATCTTAGGAATGGATATTCTAAGAAACAAGAAGGAATGCAATTTAAATTTGTCTCAAAGAAAGTATCTAGAACATGTTCTCTCAACTTTCAACATGAGTGACGGTAAGGCAGTCACTACACCCTTGGGATCTCATTTCAGATTAAAAAGCTTGGATGAGAAGGAAACTAAGATCGAAGCTCCATACATGGTCTACATTCCTTACGCAATCGCAGTGGAAATCTTATGTATGCCATGGTCGGTTCACGTCCAGACATTGCCCATGCAGTTGGAGTTGTTACGGATCTTGATAGAAGAAGATCAGTTAGAGGATACCTATTTCAAGTTGGAAATAATACAATAGTTGGAGATCGGGGCTCCAACCTATCGTAGATCTATCTACCACAAAATCAAAATACATGGCATTAACAGAAGCAACAAAAAAATCATTATGGTTAAAGGGTTTATGCGAGGATCTAGGCTACAATCAAGATGCAGTTCAAATCAATTGCGATTCTCAGTCAACTATATTTCTAGCTAAGAATGGAGGATATCACGAAAGGACTAAGCATATACATACAAAGTACAACTTTATCCGAAGATGTTATAGCAGATGGTTCAGTTTCAGTGGTGAAAATTCACACTACTCCCAGCCTAGCGGATATCCAAACGAAATCAGTACCTGGAAGGACATTAGAGAGGCCTTGGTGTCCGTCAAGGTTCTTCACCGAGATCGTATGAGGTTCTCTGCTGCGCATTACTCCGATATTGGTACCTCACAGCAAAATAGAACAAGAAAGTGGTTAGTAATTATGAAAGGTAAATTACTAAACTACTAAACATAAGGAAATATCAACATGCAAAAGGTTTCAATAAACTAAAGGGAAGTTTTAGTGTTGGTCTTTGTGAGATATCAAACAAAGTCCCACATTGGGAAGTTTAGACAAGAAGTGTCTAATATATAAAGATAAGTCCAACTCTAATTAGTACGAGGCATTTTGGGAAGGAATCCAAAAAGTAAATCCTTGCGGGCTTGCCTAGTAGGCCCAAAGTGGACAATATCGTATTAATCGTAATAAAGAGTTGGACATGGGCTTTCACAAACCCAACAATTGGTATCAGATCGGTTTGACGAAGATCTGCAAGAGACTAAAATACCCTTAAAGTAAGAATGGGACCCTTCAAGTTGGAAGAGGAGGTCTGTGGCAGAAAACTAGTCAGAAGATCATAGAACCTGTGAATTTGTGGGATAAAACATTCTCAAAGGGAAACGCTTGAGATTACTGGTACAAGATGGTGTCAAGATAATTCGCTGAAGGAGAAACACACGAGATGAGTGTGGTCCTTAGTTTGAGGGGGAGAATGTGAGATATCAAATAAAGTCCCACATTGGAAGTTTAGACAAGAAGTGTCTAATATATAAAGAGAAGTCCAACTCTAATTAGTACGAGGCCTTTTGGGAAAAGTAAATCCATGCGGGCTTGCCTAGTAGGCCCAAAGTGGACAATATCGTAATCGTAATAAGAGTTGGACATGGGCTTTCACAAACCCAACAGTCTTTACATGTATCAGTGGTGATGAGGTAAAGGTCGCAACTTTACTGAGAGATCTTGAGGGTCATCGTCATCTCGCAAAGAAGAAGACAAGTAAAATGAGTTAGTAAGTGTTAAAGTCGTAGATTATACAGAAAGAAGAATAAACCGACATGCATAAAGGATCTGAGTCAATTCGAGAGAAGGGTTTCGGGTTAAGAGGTTTACCTGATCTGTGGTTGCATTATTGAGTCAGATCGATGTTTTGACATCATCGAGGTCAGAGAGACTTGACGGTTTGAGCTGAGTCGCGTCGGTTTGGGTTATGAAGAGTCTTCGGAGGCACGTCACAGAGAGAGGAAGCTGTTAGCTTTGAGGTGGAGCTTTTCTGGTTCGATTCATCCGTGGAGGTGATTGGAACATGAGAGAGAGAGGCGGTGAGGCAGAGAGTGAAACTGGAGATATTTGAGCAGGGCTTAGATCTAGGGTCTTTGGTGTTTTGTCCGAAGAAAACACCTTTAGGTTAAGACATAGGTGGATTTTGTGGGCCTTAATGTCTTAACCAAAAGCCCAAATTGGGGTTAATACATTAATGGGCTTCAACTATTGCGGTTGGGACAAAACCGAAACACCGGTCAATATATAGAAGAATCGATTTTGGCCGTTATAACTGTTACGAAGAAGATAGAGAAAGAACAGAGACGATAGAGAGCTTGCAGCGACTTCGTCTTCTCCAGGAGTTCTGCGTCGATCCGAGGTGATTCAAGGCAGCTATGAGGCTCGATTCCGACCGTCTACGTGCTGGTATCACATCGGTACCTGTCACGAGTAGAATAGAGATTAGACGAGATCTTTGTAATAGTTTGATTGTTGTAATCCACCATCGGAGGAGTTTTATGGCGAATTGAGATAGTGAAGAGAGAGCACCACCTCTTCTCAGACATAGCGGGAAGTCACCGTAAACTGGGCAAACAAAATTGTTTGTGTCTTTTATGTTTAATCACATTAAAAAAATCAAAGAACAACAAGATTAATCAACACTAAATCGCAACAATTATATTTTGTGTGAAGATGATTCGGATTATGAATTATGGATCATGGATAAACTGGTTGAGATCGTATACGCGTGGCTCCATATTATTTTTATGTAACTCGTACATGAAAAAAATAATATACTTTGTGTGAAGATAATTTAGATTATGGATCATGGATAAACTGGTTTGAAATCGTATACCCCTCAATCCGGGCCAACATGTACCATGCGCACGAGTTACGATGGAGGGATGGTTGCTTGGTTATGCTGTAGTTACCTAAAAATAATAATATATTTTGTATCCTAACTTCTTTGATTAAGCACATACATTACAATTATGTCTAGGCATTTTACGTGGACGTAGGATCTGACCCGAAACCGATCCGAAAATCTCGGTTTGGGTAAAAACGAACCAGTCTTATTACTCTATTGGCTTGTTGTGGAGGATCCGAACCGACTTGAATCTAAGACTCGATGGTACCCAAAATACCCAAAAGTTTAGTATATATTAGGTATATATGAGTTTCAATATATTTTGGTATTATGTGTATTTTTTAAGTTTCGGGTTTGAACTTTTTGGATATGGTTTTGGGTTTCTGGTAAAAATTAGATTTTTCAAAATATAATTTGGATAATCGGATAAAATTTTGGGTATTTTTTCATGTTTTCGGCTCAGATTTAGGTAAAGTTTCAGATTATTTTGGATATTTAAATATTATCAGGTATTATTTTGTGTTTGTGTATTTTTTGGATCGGCCAGAGAAGATCTGAATAGACCCGATCTGGAAACCGGACTGAACCCGATCCAATAAATTATAATTACCTTATTGCTCCAACTATCTATGACCCAAACCGAATCAGATCCGACATGACTGAACCAAATCCGAACCGACAAATTCTAATTACCCTATTGGATCTAATATAAAAGACCTGAATATCCAAATCTGCAAGATTGGACCCTATTATATAAATTACATATATATATTACAAAGTGAACGGCAATACTAAAAATGCGAGGATGGTTAGGAACACCAAAATACATAAAGAATTTGTAATAAAGTGTTGAGAAATTCTTTAATCATTAACCGATTTATCTCACTTGACTATTAACCTTAGCACACTTCTTGTTGTTGTTTTAGTTTGTTAAAGACACAGAGATTTCTTACACAACACCTTTGTGTTTCCATCCACCTAGAGACAACACACACAAGCTAAGCTTAGCTTACTGGACATGTGTGTGTAAGAGATGAAAACCACTCTCAAAAGAGGAAGACATAGCCTTAGCTTTTGACCGAATCTCTCTTTGCTTCTCCTCAACCTTCTGTGGATACTCTTCAATCTCTATATGCTCTTTCTCCTTGCCTCTCTCTTTCTCTCTAATTTCAGATTCTTGTGAAAAGAGTGTGGTATGTTATTAAGGGATATAGACACGTGATAATTATGAGGTGTCTTACGCGGAGCATATATAGCTGACTCTCTCTACAAATCCTACATGGGCTATGTGCTCGTCCTTACTAAGGCTCAACATCATAAACGATTTTCGTCTCTTCAACGCCGCAAAAATGCATGGTATATATATATACTATATGCTACTTCAGCAGAAAGGCATATATATTAGGCATCCCACACTAATATGCTCTCTCTAGAAGAAGCACATCTACACAGATGCCTCCACGGGAGAGCAGATGACATCCATCTAGACCAAATCACATAATCAACAAATCTCCACCTTGAGTGTTTGTCAATGTTTAGTTAGTTGCTCGTATTGTAGTAGTCATACGATGTTGTTCTTGTCATTTTACTCTATATTATGTTTGTACTTGTTATATTCCGTCATAATATCCGTCTTCTCTGCTATATTTCATTTTGCAGTCTTCCTCACTTTTATCAGATACATAATAACTCTGTGCTTTTGACGCAGTGACTCTCTGCTTGCACTACCAATCCACTGGCTTTAGAGTCTCCTTTTTAGACTGTGACTTGTCGTACTTCTTTGTCACACTGTGTTTGAAACTTGACTAATATCATGGTCGGCGGTTTGTTGTTTGGTGGTAATATTGAGTGTCACCAGGTATCTTCTTAAAGGTTGTTGCACTGGTCTATGCGTTCTCTCTTGGGTTCGATCTATTATTCCGTTTGTAGTTGGTAGGGATGTGGGTGTGTTGTGCCTTTAGCTGAACCATCTTCAGGATGGTCTATCTGTACTTGGATGTGTTGTTTACTTCTTCTTGTTTCGGATCGCTCAAGCAGTCGGATAGCGCCTTCTTCACAGTCATCGAGTTGCTGTGGATTTTGGCGAGTTTGTTCTGGCGAGTCGGCAGCATCGTGAGGAGGTCCGTGTTGACTTGAATTCTTTTCGCTCTCTTTGAGTATGTGATCTCACTTTCGCGTCCTCTGGTCGTCGTGTCTTTGGGGTGTCGTCTGTGCTTTTGTAGATAGTGTGCATCATATCGCATCACATGTTTATCTTGGGCATAGTTCTCAATCTGTTCGGTGTCGCGATCATAATTCTTCGAGGTGTTAGCACCGATTAAGGTCGGATCTCTATGCTTATTAGGAGGATGAGGATAATATGCTGGAGTCAGATATCCTCTATATCTCTCTAGGACCGTTTTTTTGAAGGTCAGAGCTTGCTGAAGCTGCTGTTATGGTCTGTATCACTCTGGATATGTTCTGTCGTTGCTCAATGTGTTTTCGCTTCCACCGCACAGATACTTGAGTCGGGAGTTGAAATCGGTCGTGGAGTGTGATGACTGACTTGTACTAAGTGGTAGTTCGCGTGGCTTATCTAGACAGTGCCAATCAATGGCTACTAGGGCATCAGCTTCCACTGCACTTGCATAATGGAACTAGCTCATCAGCCGTGTCTTCAACCAAGTTCTACTAGTGTTAAAACTCTTAAGCTTGAACTCTAAATTAGATGGAGTCCACAACAGCCCTGCACTCCATTTTATATGTTACAAAGTCCTCTACACGCTGCTTGAGAT
Source organism: Moricandia arvensis (assembly GCA_905132765.1). Classification (NCBI taxonomy): domain Eukaryota; kingdom Viridiplantae; phylum Streptophyta; class Magnoliopsida; order Brassicales; family Brassicaceae; genus Moricandia; species Moricandia arvensis. The sequence goes on from CAJHQP010011269.1 coordinate 15,203, forward strand.
ACTCTTCTGTGTTGATAAGCTTCAGAATGCGCCTTCTTTCATGGTCCATGATGATATCATACCCGAGGATCCTATTCGCTTGCCCTAGATCCTCCTTATCTCAAAACTTTTTCTTCAGACTTCTTTCAGCACTTTGTCTTTCTTCCATTGCCGTTTGCTCTTATACAGTTAGTTCTTCTATTCATAGCGATACTGATTTTCGACTATTTGTCTACATCTATCGATCAATATCTTTCGGATCCTATTTTGGTAATCTACAGTCGCATTTCGTTGCTTGTCGCGTGCTCGTGCAATCTCTTGAGGATCTTTTAATAAATCTTTCAGACATCTTCGTTTCACTGCCTATGAGACTGTATTTAACGCCTATAGATAGGATATCTTTTTTAGTAGTATGTCGAAGTACGATGTTGTGTTGCATTTCTGTTTTTTGTGAAGATGTCCTGGCTGACTCTCTTGTCTATGATGATTCTAATTGTTAGTATTAGTTCTGTTTTGAATTGTTGATGCAACTCGTCATGTTCGTATTAGGTT
>CAJHQP010011270.1:0-15726 GCA_905132765.1 Moricandia arvensis
AGTCCTAATGGATGTTTGTTCAGGATATTAAGACGCAGTAAGTTGCTTCTGGGAAAGGGTCTGTGAGCAAGGCAGAGCGTTATTTAATTGAGATTCCAGCTTAAACCAAATTTATCATTGTGCTTTAATTCTGCTTTCTGTTTAGCTAATGAGCGTGTTATGGCATGCTAGATTAGGTCACCCTCACTCTCGTGCTTTAGGCTTAATGTTACCTAATCTATCTTTTAAAAATGAAACTTGTGAGGCATGTATCCTTGGAAAGCATTGCAAATCTGTGTTTCCTCAATCTATGACTACTATGAGAAGTGTTTTGATCTAGTTCACTCTGATGTTTGGACAGCACCTTGTGGCATCTAGAGAAAACCATAAATATTTTGTTACATTCATAGATGAGAAATCAAAGTATACTTGGCTCACCTTGATTCAAAGTAAAGATAGAGTTTTAGAAGCTTTTATAAACTTCCAAAACTATGTAACTAACCATTTCAACTCTAAGATCAAAATTTTAGGTCTGATAATGGGGGAGAATACACTAGCCATGCCTTCAAACACCACTTAGCAAAACATGGGATCATACACCAAACAAGTTGCCCATATACACCACAACAAAATGGAGTGGCTGAAAGGAAGAATCGCCATCTATGGAGGTTGCAAGAAGCATGATGTTCCATACCAATGTCCCAAAGAGGTTTTGGGGAGATGCTGTAGTTCGCCTCATGCTACTTGATCAACAGGGATCCCAACAAAAGTCCTCCAAGATGCATCTCCCTTTCAGGTATTAAACAAGGTTAAACCTCCAATTGATCACTTGCGTGTGTTTGGGTGTGGTGTGCTTTGTCTTGACACCAGGTGAACAGAGAAACAAGCTGGATCCCAAGAGTGTTAAGGCTATGTTCATAGGTTACTCTCACACGCAGAAAGGGTACAAGTGTTACTCACCAGAGCTAAGAAGAGTTATGGTGTCAAGAGATGTAAAGTTTGTGGAAGTCTCAAGGTTACTATGGCTGAGAAGAGTTGGGAAGACCTTAGGGATCTCTCACATGGACCTTCAGATAGGGCAACCAATCTCAGAATCATAATGGAAAGCTTGGGCATCAGCCAACTCAACCCAGGGTTGAAGAGGATACTACACCAGCACCTTCTCCTACATCTCCAGTGGCTGAAAGAAGATGCTGAGGAGACATTCCATCCTGATCATGAGGGGGGCAATGAACCTGAACCACAACAAGATGATTCAGATACAACACATGATCAAGATGGAGCTGAGTCTGAACAGCCTAGTGAAGATCAATGTGGTGAAGAACAAAGACATGAAGATGCAGTGGGTAGAGGAGGCATCACATTCAACAATTGAGAAGAAGCACTAGAGTGAGAAAAGATCCATCCAATTGGATCAACACTAGGGTATACTTCAATAGCAATGCAGTGGCTCACCCTACACAAGCAACCTGTTCCTTGGCCAGTTATCCACAAGAACATGTGGTCTTCATCAGTAACCTGGATCATGAATACATTCCAAAGACCTATGAAGAGGCAATGAAACTGGATGAGTGGAGAGATTCAGTGGGAAGATGAGATTGGTGCCATGATCAAGAATGACACTTGGTATGAAACTGAGCTTCCTAAAGGCAAGAAAGCAGTAACAAGTCGTCTGCTCTTCACCATCAAGTACCTAGCTAATGGAAAGCCAGAAAGAAAGAAGACAAGGCTGGTTGCAAGAGGATATACTCAAGTCTATGGAGAAGACTATCTGGATACATTTTCATCAGTAACTAAGCTTCACACTATAAGGATTCTACTCTCCTTGGTAGTTAACTTAGAGTGGGACTTGTGGAAAATGGATGTCAAGAATGATTTCCTTCAAGGAGAACTTGAGGATGAGGTCTACATGAGACCACCCCCTGGTATGGAAGAGTTTGTCAAACCTGGTAATGTCTTGAGATTGAAGAAGGCTATCTATGGATTGAAACAGTCTCCAAGAGCCTCGTATCACAAATTGAGTACAACCGCTTAATGGAAGAGGGTTTGTAAAATCAGAAGCTGATCATACACTCTTTACCCTCAGAAGCAAGCAAGGATTGTGGTGATTCTAAATCTATGTAGATGATATCATCATCACAGGAAGTAATAAGGAAGGTATCATCTCAACCAAAACTTTCCTTAAGTCTACTTTTGATATTAAAGATTTGGGTGAGCTAAAGTACTTTCTAGGGATAGAAATATGCGATCTAAAGAGGGGCTCTTCTTATCCCAAAGAAAGTACACACTGATCTTTTAAATGAGGCAGGGTACAAAGTCTTGCGTGAGGGGAGTTTGAAGATGAGTCATTTGGGAGACTCAAACTCTATAGAAGAATGGGTTGGGAAGCTGATATATCTTACCATCACAAGACCAGACATCTGCTTTGCTGTGAACCAAGTCAGCCAGCATATGCAAACACCTAAAGTTCATCATTGGAACATGATGGAAAGGATCTTAGATACCTAGGGAAGCTCCTGGTCAAGGTGTATGGATGGGATGCAATAAGAGCACAGAGATTGTGGGATATTGTGATGCAGATTGGGCTGGTGATAGGATAGACAGAAGTCTACAACTGGCTATTGCACCTTTATTGGAGGCAACTTGGTTACGTGGAAAAGTAAGAAAGCAAAAGGTGATATCATGCTCAAGTGCTGAAGCAGAGTATAGGGCAATGAGGAAGCTTACAAGTGAACTCATCTGGATCAAGAACTTGCTTACAGACCTAAGTGTAGAGACAAGATCACCAATCACAATGCACTGTGATAACCAGGCGGCCATACATATAGCATCAAACTCAGTCTGCCATGAACGGACAAAACATATAGAGGCGGATTGTCACAAAGTAAGACAGGCAGTGGAACAGAAGGTGATTCTTCCTTGCTACACAAGAAGTGAAGATCAACTAGCAGACATCTTCACTAAGGGAGCAAGCACCAAAGTCTGTGAGTCCATCCATCCGAGACTAGGACTCATAGACCTATCTAGATCAGGCTCCTCTTAGCTATGAAGTACCTACTCTTTTTCCTTTGTATGTTTTTATCCCATTGGGTTTTTCATACAAAGGTTTTAATGAGGGGTGTCTTCATAGTTCCAAGCTTAACCCTATGTTATGGCTAAGCTTGAGGGGGAGTATTGACTCAAAGGAATAAAGAGGATGAAATAAAGAGAGGATTACTCGGATGTGCATAAGCTTGGAAGACAAGGCATTCCGTACATACTTGCATCTCAAGCTACCAAGGCTCAACCTAACTTACCTTGGAAGACAAGGGAAGTTCAAACTCGCCTAGATCATACTCAGAGAGTCAAGGAGCCGTTGGGAGCTTGTCTGAGGCAAGAAGAATATTTAAATGGAAAGATCACATGATCCATTTAAGGAGTGGACCGTTTGGGAGCTGTCCCTTTCCCTCGGCCAGACCACAAAGGTCACTGTCCTCGACCAGTCCCCATTAGTTTATTGTTTCCCTATTGTCTTGTTGCACCAAGCTTATTCTATTTATATTGTATGCCTCAGACCAGAATTAATTAAGGAAATCAGATCCTTCTTTACTCTCTCTCTCTTGTCGAGTATCCTCTCTCTTTCTCTCCCGGTTCTCTCTCTTCTCTTGTTCTTCACTCTGTTCTTCATTTTCTAACATGGTATCAGAGCCATAAAGCTCCTAAAACACCATTTCCTTCCGCAAATCTACCTTTCTAAGCTTACTCTTTCCTTTGTTCGGTTTACTTTCTCTAGTTCTTCTCGCATTTTCTTTTATCCAGTGGGTAATAGGACTTGTTCTTGACGAGTTTCCTTGAAACCCTTGGAAGTGCTCTCTCTTTTCTGTCCTTCTTACTTCAGCTCCAGAGAGTATACCTTGATTCTCCTTGGTTTCTCTCTTGTCCAGCCTCAAAAATTCAAATTTTCCCTTTGGCGCTCTCTTTTATCCGCTGGACAATAGCAAGTAGAGAATGGAGCAGCATAGGCCTTTGCTCATTCCGGTTACTCTGAAAGGTGTTAACTACCTTATATGGTCAAGATTGGCTAAAACAGCCCTTGGAGGAAGAGGTCTATGGGAGCATATCACTTCAAGTGAAGCACCAAGACGAATCACCCAAGGAGAAGATGGCAAGGAGGTTGTAGTGATAGATGAGGGCAAATGGGGTCAGGAGGACCTCATGGTGCTATCTGTCTTGCAAAGCTCCCTGGATACACCTATTATGGAGGCATATTCTCACTGTGAGACTGCAAAGCAACTGTGGGATACCTTACAAAAAGTCTATGGTAACACTTCAAACCTTACCAGAATCTTTGAAGTAAAAAGAGCTATCAACAACTTGCAGCAAGAAGAGATGGACTTCACCAAGCACCTTGGGAAGTATAGTCAGTTGTGGTCTGAACTTGAGATGTTAAGACCAAATACCACTGACCCTAGCATCCTTGAAGAGAGGCGTGAGCAAGACAAAGTCTTTGGACTACTCCTCACACTCAATCCAAGCTTTAATGATGTGCTTAAACACATACTGAGAGCTAAGGAGCTTCCAAGCTATGATGATGTGTGTGCACAACTTCAGAAGGAACTAGGCTCAGATGGTCTATTTGGTGGGAAAGGAGAACTGTCCATGGCTAACAAGGTTGAGAAAGTGGAAGCACCAGTAGCACACAAAGCAGCTTACAAGCCTGGAGGAGATAGGCGTGTGACTTGTGAGCATTGCAAGAAACAAGGTCACTCCAAAAGCAACTGCTGGATACTTCACCCTCACCTCAGGCCAAACCCAACAAACAAGTTCAACCAAGGCAGAGCACATGAAGCAAGAGCTCAAGAAGTGCAACCAAACAATGCCATCTCTATGCGCATGGGAGAAGATGGGAGGGCTATGATTTCAACCACTCACACTGGTGGAACCACATCTCACACCACCTCTCCAGCTCCTCAAGAGGATGCTTTCATCCGCAAGTCAGACATTGAAGCCCTTATAAAGGCTCTCAATGCAAACTCTGGTAACATCAGTAGTGTCAATGCTTTAAATTCTATTCACAATGCTTCTCATACCACTAGGCCTTTGATCATTGACTCAGGAGCTTCTCATCATATGATTAGGGATGCTAGACTGATTAGTGATGTTAAACCTGCCCTAGGTAGTGTAGTGATTGCAAATGGTGATAGAATACCCATTGAGGGAGTAGGGAACCTGAAACTATTTGATAAGGAGTCTCAAGCCTTTTACATGCCTACTTTCACCTCTAACTTATTATCTGTCAAAAGAGCAACAAATGATCTTAATTGCAATGTTATTTTTAGTCCTAATGATGTTTGTTTTCAGGATATTAAGACCAGTAAGTTGCTGGGGAAAGGTGTGAGCAAGGGAGAGCTTTATTTAATTGAAGATTCCAAGCTTAAACCAAATTTATCTTGTGCTTTTAATTCTGCTTCTGTTTTAGCTAATGAGGTGTTATGGCATGCTAGATTAGGTCACCCTCACTCTCGTGCTTTAGGCTTAATGTTACCTAATCTATCTTTTAAGAATGAAACTTGTGAGGCTTGTATCCTTGGAAAGCATTGCAAATCTGTGTTTCCTCCATCTATGACTATCTATGAGAAGTGTTTTGATCTAGTTCACTCTGATGTTTGGACAGCACCTTGTGCATCTAGAGAAAACCATAAATATTTTGTTACATTCATAGATGAGAAATCAAAGTATACTTGGCTCACCTTGATTCAAAGTAAAGATAGAGTTTTAGAAGCTTTTATAAACTTCCAAAACTATGTAACTAACCATTTCAACTCTAAGATCAAAATTTTTAGGTCTGATAATGGGGGAGAATACACTGGCCATGCCTTCAAACACCACTTAGCAAAACATGGGATCATACACCAAACAAGTTGCCCATACACACCACAACAAAATGGAGTGGCTGAAAGGAAGAATCGCCATCTTATGGAGGTTGCAAGAAGCATGATGTTCCACACCAATGTCCCAAAGAGGTTTTGGGGAGATGCTGTAGTTGCCTCATGCTACTTGATCAACAGAATCCCAACAAAAGTCCTCCAAGATGCCTCTCCCTTTCAGGTATTAAACAAGATTAAACCTCCAATTGATCACTTGCGTGTGTTTGGGTGTGTGTGCTTTGTCTTGACACCAGGTGAACAGAGAAACAAGCTGGATCCCAAGAGTGTTAAGGCTATGTTCATAGGTTACTCTCACACGCAGAAAGGGTACAAGTGTTACTCACCAGAGCTAAGAAGAGTCATGGTGTCAAGAGATGTAAAGTTTGTGGAATCTCAAGGTTACTATGCTGAGAAGAGTTGGGAAGACCTTAGGGATCTCTCACATGGACCTTCAGATAGGGCAACCAATCTCATGAATGTAACAAAGTACTTGTGATTTTCTCTAGACACACATGGTGCAGTCCCACACATCAGAATGCACTAAATCAAAACACTTCTCATAGATAGTCATAGATTGAGGAAAAACCGACTTGCAATGTTTACCAAGAATACAAGCCTCACAACTTTCATTTTTAAGAGAGAGATTAGGTAACATCAATCCTAAGGCACGAGGGTGAGGATGACCTAATCTAGCATGCCATAAAACATCACTAGCTAAAGTAGAAGTAGTATTAAACGCAGAAGCAGAATTCAAAGCAGTAGTTAAATTTGATCTAAGCTTGGTGTCTTCAAGTAAATAGAGCTCTCCTTTGCTTACACCTTTGCCCAGCATCTTGCTAGTTTTAATATCCTGAAAGCAAACCTCATTAGGACTGAAAAATAACATTGCAATTGAGGTCATTAGTGGCTCTCTTGACAGATAATAGTTAGATGTAAACTGAGGCATGTAAAAAGCTTGAGACTCCTTATCAAACAGTTTCAGATTTCCTATGCCCTCAATGGGAATCTTATCCCCATTCGCAATGACAACACTACCTAAGGCCGGTTTGATATCATTAATTAACTTAGCATCCCTAATCATGTGATGAGAGGGCTCCCTGAATCAATGCATCAAAGGTCTAGTAGTGCTTAAAGTATTTTGGACAGAATTTAAAGCATTACTATTTATGTTACCAGAGTTTGCATTGAGAGCCTTTATGAGGGCTTCAATGTCTGACTTGGTGATAAGAGTGTCACCAGAAGGTGGCTGAGACGTTGCCTGAGAGGTTGAACCCATGACATGAGTTGTAGAGATCATAGCACGTCCATCCTCTCCAATGCGTGTAGCTCCATGGTGTTGGTGTGGCCTCCTGACCTCTTGCTTCATGGGCTCTAGCTGCTGAGGTGTGTTTGGGTGGTCTAAGATGAGGGTGAAGTAGCCAGCAATTGGTTTTAGAGTGTCCTTGCCTTTTGCAATGCTCACAAGTCACTCTTTTCTCATTTGGTTTGTTGTATGCCTTGTGAGCCGAGCCGGTTTCTACCTTCTCTACCTTGTTGGCCATGGATAGTTCTCCTTTACCCCCAAATAAACCTTCTGACCCTAGCTCCTTGTGAAGCTGAGAACACACATCATCCATACTTGGTAGTTCCTTGGCCCTCAAGATATGTTTGATCACATCATTAAAGTTTTGATTAAGGGTGAGAAGCAACCCAAAGATCTTGTCTTGCTCACCCCTTTCTTCAATGACATTGAGGTCAGTTGTGCTAGGTCTCAACACTTCTAGCTCTGCCCATAGCTGACTGTACTTCCCAAGGTGTTTGGTGAAGTCCATTTCTTCTTGTTGCAAGTTGTTTATGGATCGCTTTACTTCAAAGATTCTGGTTAGGTTTGAAGTGTTGCCATAAACCTTGAGTAGAGTGTCCCACAGTTGTTTTGCGGTTTCACAATGTGAGTATGCCTCCATGATAGGTGTGTCAAGTGAGCTTTGCAAGATAGACAGCACCATAAGGTCCTCCTGACCCCATTTGTTTTCATCTACCACTACAACCTCCTTGCCATCTTCCCGTTGAGTAATCTGTCTTGGGGCTTCTCCTGAGGTGATATGCTCCCATAGACCCCTTCCCCCAAGGGCTGTCTTGGACAATCTAGACCAGATGAGGTAGTTTGCACCTTTCAAAGTGACCGGAATCATCACTGGCTTGTGTTGCTCCATCTTCTCTTTGCTTTTGTCCAGCGGGTAAAAGGATGTACCCAAAAGAAATTGAAGCTCCGGATGTTTAGTTTAGAGATAACAATATGGTGAACAGGTTTCTGCCTTAGAAAGAGATAAGTTGGACAGAAGAGAGTGAGAACAACCAAGAACCAGAAAAAGAACTCAGTAAAAGCAATACTATTATCCGGTGGATAATTGGATTTGTGAGAGATTTTTGAAAAAGTAAACCGATTAAGTGAAAGAGCAAGTGAAGTAATGAAGATTTGCGGAAGAAATTAGGTGCTCAAGAGCGTTTAAGCTCTGATACCATGTTAGAAAATGAAGAACAGAGTGAAGAACCAGGGAGAAAGAAAGTAAACTCGAGAGAGAGAGAGAGAGTGATTACTCGAAACTAAGAGAGAGAGTGAAGAAGGACTTGTTTTCCTTAGATTGAAATGTGAACCGGTTACAAGCATAAATAGGCAAGTTGCCTATACAGAGAATGAATAAATAAGCTTGCCTAAGTACATAAAAGAATAAACTAAAGGACTCTGCTCGAGGGAGGTGGTCTGATCAAGGCAAGAAAGTGACATGTCCTCAACGGTTCAACCCTTAAGAGGAACATGTGATCTTTCCAATTTGAATCATCCTTTCTTGCCTCTAAATATCTCCAACGGTCTCTTCTTTCTTCTGGCATGAACAGAGGGCGAGTTTGAACTTGCCTTGCCTCCTAAGACACGTTAGGTTGAGCTGAGGTGCCATATGAGTCAAGTATTGTACGGACATACTTGTAACTCAAGCAAGTTCAACTCTGCTTCTCCTTCACTTGTTTCCGGATCCTTTCTTCTTCTTATTTGATTATATACTTTGTCAATACATGTCAACACTACATCCTCTTGTCTTGTTTATTGCTTCATGCTCACAAGAAAGAAATTGCCAAATCTCCAAACATGGTAAACTGGAATCACTTCGGTTAAAAGTGGGATAACTTCTTCATCATAACTCCTATGATATTGATTCAACTTCGGGGTGATAATCCACTGATTTATGAGTCCACATCAAAGATTCTTACATCGTTATTCATTCTGGTTTGATTAGAGTCAAGAAGAAATTGACAAATCTCCAAACAGGGTAAACTGGAATCACTTCGGTTAAAAGTCGGATAACTTCTTCATCATAACTCCTATGATCTTGATTCAACTTCATGGTGATTCTACACTGATTAATGAGTCCAAATCAAGCTTCTTACATCGTGATTCATTCTCGTTTTATTAGTTTCAAGAAGAAATTGCCAATACTCCAAAAAGGGTAAACTGGAATCACTTCGGTTAAAAGTGGGATAACTTCTTCAACATAACTCCTATGATCTTGATTCTACTTCAGGGTGATACTACACTGGTTAATGAGTCCAAATCAAGCTTCTTACATCGTGATTCATTCTGGTTTTGTTAGTATCAAGAAGAAATTTCCAAATCTCCGAACATGGTAAATTGGAATCACTTCGGTTAGAAATGGGATAACTTCTTCATCATAATTCCTATGATCTTGATTCTACTTCAGGTTGACTCTGCACTGATTTATGAGTCCAAATAAAGCTTCTTACATCTTTATTCATTCTGGTTTGCTTAGAATCAAGAAGAAATTGCCAAATCTCCAAAAAGGGTAAACTGGAATCATTTCGGTTAAAAGTGGGATAACTTCTTCATCATAACTCCTATGATATTGATTCAACTTCAGAGTGATTATCCACTGATTTATGAGTCCAAATCAAGCTTCTTACATTGTGATTCATTCTGGTTTTATTAGTATCAAGAAAAAATTGCCAAATCTCCAAATAGGGTAAACTAGAATCACTTCGGTTAAAAGTGGGATAACTTCTTCATCATAACTCTTATGATCTTGGTTCAACTTTAGGGTGATTCTACAATGATTTATGAGTCCAAATCAAGCTTCTTACATCGTGATTCATTCTGGTTTTATTAGTATCAAGAAGAAATTGCCAAACTCCAAACATGAGAAATTGGAATCACTTCGGTTAAAAGTGGGATAACTTCTTCATCATAACTCCTATGATATTGATTCAACTTCGGGGTGATGATCCACTGATTTATGAGTCCTGATGAATCTCTGGTGAGGAGATCCTTTTGTCCCTGATACTTTTGAAGGAAGATCTGATGGTTTTGAGAGAGATCTGGGTTGGTTTTGATGATGATGGATGGATTGATTGGATGATCTTCAGAAATGATCTATGAACTGATCAGATCTTCTTTAGATGTGTCCTTGATCAAGAGAATGAACTCTGTTTTCGATCAAAGACAGGTTTTGCTTGCAGAGAATGAACTCCTAGCAATCAGTGTTCATGGATGAACAAAGGATTCACAGATTTAGAGAGAATTTTGATAAAAAGGTGAATGTCTATTATTCTGGTCGTGCCTACACTTATATAGGTTACAAAAGATGTGGAAACCAAAAGACAAGTGCAGAAAACAAGAAACTTAGAAACTAGGAATGTAGACTTGATTTTGGACCAGAATAAGGTTTTTGTTGAATGTCTCTTTGCCTGACCACGACTTTGACTTTCTTGCTGACTCCCTCTTGGTATTCTTGGTGAGAATGGGCTTGAAATGGACTGAACAAAGGGCTGGCCGAATTTGGCTTGAAACAAACCCATAATGAATTTGTTATGAACTCTCCATGGGCTGCAATACTTCTTCTTGGGAAACTTGATCCAAAACACATCCAAATGGTTTCTTGGACTTGAATTTCGTGGCTGATTCATCAGAAAGAGATAATGGATCCTTAACTTTGTGTTTGAACTTCTTTTGGGCTGATAGAAACAAATCTGATCCAACTTCTTTTTTTTGGGGCCAAAAATCACTTGTCCAGCTAGGTCCATGGAAGCTTCAGTATCACTCTCATTCAGCCCAGCTCGTCCTTGTGTAGTGTCACTCAGCTGGTTCAGCTCCAAGTTCAGATCATTCAGCTCTAAGGTAGTGTAAATTAGCTCATCCAGCTCATTTAGCTCAATCACACTCACATCAGCTGGTGTTAGCTCAGTATGCTCACTTTTCTTCCATCCTGGTTTGTCCTTTGTTTGATGATCAGCTGGCTCGGCCATGGTTACATCATCCCCTCCTCCTTTAAAAGGATTTGTCCTCAAATCTGTATCTCCTACATCAAAAGGAAACAAGTTAAACACAAGACAAATGATCAAGAAAATAAGCATGAAAGCAACATCAAAATAAAGTTTTCGAGAGAAACTTCCTTGGAGTTTTGAAGCCATTTTCCTCAAGTACTTCCATCTCCAAATCTCAGGCTGATAAGCATGACCTCTGCTCTCATACATTGCACTCATTTGAGACTGATCATGTTTATCCTGGACACTGAAAACAGAGGCTAGATATCCAGAATAATCAGTGCAAGACATGCCCTTGTTCAGATCAAAACCCAAACTTTCTTTTCCTTGATCATGCAAACGTTTCAGACCTTGATGATGCATATCAAAGTAAGTGTTGTACACCAGAATGTTTCCAAGGCAAGAAATACCATGGATCATATCTAAAAACGTGCCCAACTTGATCAGATTCAGAACACAAATGTTTAAGTTCAAGATCATAATCATTTAGCACATGTCCCACAGGTTTAGCATAAATTTCAAAGAATGTGTTGTACACTAATATATCATCAAAGCTCAAGACTACATCAATCTGCAAGCATGATCCCATAACAAACCAGGATTTATCAGTTTCAGAACAAGAATGAACAGGTTTCAAAACAGAATCATAAACAAATTCAGTTTCAGCCTTAAGTGATTTATGTTCCTGCAACTTTCTAGGTTCGTTCAAAGCAAAACCAAATGCAGACAAATCATCAGTGACAAGTTCATGCCTAGAAAAACTCAGATCAAAGCCATTATCTTTAAAACAAGCAAATGAATCACAAGGTTTTCTGAAACAGAAATCAGGTTGTTGCAAGACAAGCTCTAATGTCTTTTCAAGGTGCTCACAACTTCTGTAATGTTTCATAAACTGCTCAAGACTCAAAACATGATCAAAATTGATGTCACTAACACACTGAAAACGTTTTTGATCAGAGATTTTATCAGGTTCAAACACTTTAGAAGAATTAATCATGTTAACAAAAGCAGATTCTGGAACACAAAATTCTTTTATTTTTCCAGACCAAAACGTTTTACATCACTGGAACTAACCATAACAAACATTTCAGGCAGAGATTTGACCATATCAAGATCCTTACAATGCTCTTGAGAGTCCAAAGAGAATGACTTAGCATCCTTTTCTGCTTCAATGTTGTTTGGCTGCTCCAACTCTTCTTCTGGTGGTGAACTCTTTTGTGCTTCTTCTGCTGGGTTTTCTTCTAAGACCTGAAATACTGAAACAAGACTACTCGGTTGCACCGGTTCAAACAAATTAGTTTATCAGAAGCACTACTGATAACAAGTTTAGTTTGAGAAGAGAAAGAGAAACTGAAAACTCATTTTCTGTCTCAGGTTCTTTACTTACCTTAGATGGCTTTGTTTTTAGCTTTTGGATAGCTGATACCTTCTTAGAACACAGTGGATCACTGAATCTTGAGAGAGGACGTGGGTCTGGCCTTCTTTGCTTATGTGACTGACACCTTATTGGGTGATCATGATCATGGCAAGTTCTTGTCTCCTCTTTGACGTGTCTTAGTTGTTTTATGTTGTTGTTACAAGAAACAAAGTGTTTCTGTTGGAATTCATGAGTGTTTGTCTCATGTCAAGAAAGTATTCAGTTAACTTGTAACTGAATCATCTTCAACCATACAACAGGAACTCACCATTCAAAGGAAGACACAACCAACTGGTGGTTGAATCCTCTTAAATAGCCTACACTATAACCAAGATCCTAGACAGCAAACTGATTATGTGTGGCAAAGAATCCCTAGTTTGAATCTATCCTTCTGAAGTAACACAACACTTTGAGTTTTGTGTACCTAAGATGAAGAGGATTTAGAATCAGTAATCTAGAGCTTAAGAGGAGATAAAGAAGAGTTTAGACTGAGTTTTACAAGTATTAGGCTGCCTTAAAGAGAGATAGAGTTAAGGCAGCCTCTAAACCATAATGCTTATCTCCTTACATTGTGAATATTGTTTAGACACAAGCAAGAGAGAGAGAACCACGAGTTTAGAGTGAGAGAAACTTGTCTATTGATTCTGGTAGATGTTACAAGAGAAGGTGAAGGTCTTTAAATAGACTATCACTTACAATAAACAATTACTAAATCAGAGAATGACTAAACAACTAATATAATGGAGAAATGGAAGAGGCCAAGAGGATATGGACAAGGGGAGGCACGACCAGTTGAGGAGAAAGGGACAGGAGAGAGGTTGGCACAGCCTGCTTGAGTGAAAGTGACAGGTACAGCTTCTCCAAAGCAACCCATGTGACTTTTCTTGTCTACTTTAAACCAGCCTCTCTTATTTAAATTCAAACAAGTTTCCTTGGCTTCTCAGAGGTTCCTAACGTCCATATTCAGTCCCCCAAACTCCTTTCTTGCCTTGTAAGGTAAGATAGGTCAAGATGGTAGCTTGTGGAGCAAGTCTGTACGGACAGAACCAATTGGCTTCTCTTGATGAAATCTCCATTGATCATGAACTAACTCCTATCCTCTGGTTGTTCTCTTCTTTATTTCAACACTCCCCCTCAAGCTTGACCATAGGAGATCCTTGGGCAAGCTTGAAACTGAAAGTACTTGGCCTCATTAAAAACCGAAGTGTAGAAAACCTCATGGATAAAACCATCACTTAGGGAAAAAGAGTGCAACTACCCTCAGCCTAGGGATTGGCCAGTGGGTTTATGAGTCTTATGATCTATTTTATGGACTCATAAACCCTGGATCATGGCCTTTCTTCAATGGTAAGCAGGCACCAATGCCTTACTTGCTTCACACTCAAAACTGCTTGGACACTCCATGTGGCTGGTTCTTTGTCTCCCCCTTTCTTCCTGACATCCAGCCATCATCAAAGGGGTTTGATCCACAGACCAGACTCTTCTCATGAGGTCCAAGTACCTGATTTAAACAATGCACACACACTTGCATCAATTCTCAAGGGGCAAACCTAGTCAATCATAAGCATAAGTATAGATTTAGGTACTTCCCTTGCATAAGTTTCTGAAAGAATGGACATTGGCTTCTCATTTAACACCCCTCCTCAAGCTTTGACCTGAGAATAAGAGTAATGTGGTCAAGCTTGGAAGATGAGAGCCAATGATGATCGCAATGCCTTGAGACCCACTGCCTCTTAACTTGAAGTTTCATCAACCAGGTACAAGCACACATGCTATGGGCTTGATTCATAGCTTCCCAACTGAAGGTATCTGTTCTAACTTCATGTAGAAGCTGATACATAGCTTGCCAACCAGAAGGTAACTGTTGCTATCTCCATGCCTTGGGCTGATCCATAGCTTCCCCACTGAAGGTAACTGTTCTAACTCCATGTAGAAGCTGATCTATAGCTTTCCAACCAGAAGGTAACTGTTCTAACTCCAAGTGTTGTTGTCCTTGTTGAATTCTTCTTGGCAATGGCTTCTAGACAGGCCATGGAAGCGCATTTACAGCCCCCCTCAAGCTTGAATCCGAGTATAGGGGAGGAGACAAGCTTGATATGAGCTTAAGCCACCTGGTCTTACTCACAAACTATCTCTCCATGGTCAGGAATATGCATCTTGTGCAGGCTCTTGATCAACATGGGCAATCTGTCAAACCAACACTAAGACAAGCATCAGTAGACAACAAGGGACCAGACATTGGTTTTCACCAAGTCTGATCTTTAGAGACACACAATTTAAATAAGCACAACAGCAATGGACAGATATCTTTAAGATCCTATCCTAGCCAACACTCTCTGAATCCTAATCAACAAGACTAGCATTCAGGCAATAACACAATCAATTTTCCAAAGTGTAGAAGCAAGACAACTCTTTTCAAGACAGCTTCACTTCAAGACAGTTTAACAGCGCTTAGGCATATTCTAAACAAGAGTTTGTGAGAATGGAGAAAGTAACCAAGTAAAAGTAACCAGAGAATAAGTAGAGAGTAGAGAATGATGTAACCAGAGTAGTAGTAGCCAGAGAATGGGAGAATTATGGAGAAAGTACCTGAGAATCGAAGAATGAGAGAATAGAGAACAGAGAATTTGCTCAAGAGTTCTATGGACAGAGTTTTGCTCTGTTTTCTTGAGTTTTGCGGAAGCATAAACAGCCCAAGGAGCATCCATTACTCATCAAGAGTTTGGTGCTTTAGCTAGCTGAACACACAATGGACCATTGAACATTAATTTGCTCACTGATCTTAGACAAGTGCCACTAGAATAACTCATGAACTGATGTTTTCCAGGGCTTGAAACAAGAGAACCATCAGAATAACACATAAGCAAGTGTTTTCTATGGCTCACACAACAAGAAACCAATGATCAAAACAATTTGTCCACTGGTCAAAGAGATGCTCCATAAAGAACAAGCTATTATCCAATGAGTTAAGCATAATGGTGAAGCATTTTCTAATCTTTCTCTTCCTCAAGCTTGATTCAAGATACTAACACAAGTACTGACCAAGCTAACACTATATCAGAGTGGGAGAGAAAATATTTATTAAAAACAGAGAGAAAATAGGTGAGTTAATCCCAA
>CAJHQP010011271.1:0-15723 GCA_905132765.1 Moricandia arvensis
GGGTATTACATAGACCGTCATAAATATTGGGCTTGATTTCTAATAAATCATAAGTGGACTGATGGTCTCGTTTAAGCCTTTCTCGGGCCGTTTTTTTGGACTTGAGCATTTTTACAATTTATCGAAAGAACGCTCCCGAAATGACGTTGATCCTTAAAGAAACCCAAACTTCTCGTATAAGAAAAACAACTTATGGTGTTTAGTGAATCATTATCGTTTTATACGATATTTTTGGATTTCGCAAGAGAAGACATGTTCTTACGAATTTAGTCATGAAGTTTTGACGGTAACTCCGATCGATACAAAACAAGAAAGAGTTTAATCGAGGATCGGAAAGGACGCTCTCGGAACAAGATGAATCAGACTTAGATAAATTCGCTTGAACCACTTCGCTCGTTAGACGAGATGGATGGATCCACCTCGCCCAATGGGCGAAGTGGAAGTCGTGTAGGATCCACCTCACCAAACGAGAAGGATCCACTTCGCCCGTTGGGCGACGTGGATTGGTCCACCTCGCCCAACGGGCGATGTGGAGGTCGTGAAGGATCCACTTCGCCCGTCGGGCGAGGTGGATCGGTCCACCTCGCCGACGGGCGAAGTGGAGGTCGTGAAGGATCCACTTCGCCCGTCGTGCGAGGTGGACCGGCCCACCTTGCCCGACGGGCAAGGTGGACTGGCCCTCCTTGCCCGACAGGCGAAGTGGATTGTGTTGCTGATCCACCTCGCCCGACGGGCGAAGTGGAGGTCGTGAAGGATCCACTTCACCCGTCGAGCAAGGTGGATCGGTCCACCTCGCCCAACGGGCGAAGTGAAGGTCGTGAAGGATCCACTTTGCCCGTCGGGCGAGGTGGATCGGTCCACCTCCCCCGAAGGGCGAAGTGGAGTTCGTAAAGGATCCACCACGCCCGACGGCCGAAGAGGAGGTCGTGAATGATCCACTTCGCCCGTAGGGCGAGGTGGACTGGCCCACCTTTCCCGACGAGCAAAGTGGATTATGTTGTTGATCCACTTCGCCCGTCAATCCACTTCGCCCGACGGGCGAAGTGGATCCTTCACGATTTCCACTTCGCCGGATGGGCAAAGTAGATTGTGTTGCGATCCGATGTCTTGTTTTGGATGTTCGAATCGTTTGCAAGAGATCGTGCAACCTTTCTTAGTGTTTTTCGAGTTTACACGAAGCGTTTAGTGACTTCTTACTTTCATACGAAATTTTTCAGTTACTTCGTCTACCTCCATGAAGGGTTCAGGTAACTCTGTAAGCTTATACGAAGTGTTTAGGTAACTCCGTATGTTTATACAAATGTTAAGGTCACTTTGTATTTTTCGTTAGAAGTTGCTAAGTTTCCATTAAAACATTTTCCGGGAACTTTTACGCATTGATTCCGTCGTGACCGGTTTTGATACCAACAGTTAGCCCCCCAAATCGTAAGAATCATGGTGTTCTTGCGAGCGGTTATGCAAGTTAGGTAAGTTATGCAAAATTAATGGATAAAAGATTTGCCGATAGCAGTTTACTCACTCTCTAAGAGCGGAATGCAGTAGGATTGGGGCTGCGCCTTGTAAAGGCTGCCTACGTACCTTTGTAGAACGGATCAAGCCTTTCGTAGTTCGTTCTGGAGTTAGGGTTCTTACGACCTGTTTTCTAGTGAGACCTTTATGGTCTAGTTGTGTGTTTGATTTGGCCAAGTGTGGCCTTATGTTTTTATTTGGGCGTGGCCGTTGGTGTCTTTGAATCCCTGCTGCTTTTTCGGCTTTTGTATGAACCACACATTTTATAAAAGGAGGTTTGCGATTAACGAGGATGTTTTGTAATTGCGTGTAGAGGGAAGATTAGGAGTTGTTATCTCGTATCCTAACTCTTACTTGAAGATCGTTCTGTTCGTTGCTCGTTCGGGATGTACGTAAGAGTTTCGTGAGCGTTTATATGTGAACGAAGAGACATGCTTTCAGGATCTCATATCTTTTGATATTTCATGCCTTTAGACATTAGAGACCAGTGTGCTGGGTATAGGGAAAGACCTAGGTTTACTCTCGGTTAAGGCTATGCGTTGACGAGTCGGCTTTCGTTTTGCATGTTACGATTTCTTCCTGATTTCGTAATGCTTTAAAGTCCACGATATGTTCTCGGCTTATACGAATTGTCTGGTCGGAATCGAGCACTCCGAAGGTGCTGACCAAAATTTTGGATTTCTTTTATAGCCCTATCACCCTTGTGTCGGGTGAATAAGAGCTATCTCTGCGAGATAACTTAGTCTGTTTAGAACGTTGCGAGTTCGTTGTGATCAGCAACAAACTTAATGGTAGATACTACCGTTTTTGAGCTTTCGCGAAAGACACATGTTTATGAAGCTGTTCGTGGTTTATAGTCGTGGATGAAATGTTTGGTCTTCCAAGATGGTGTTTTCATCGAGGAAGGTATTTTATCGAAAAACAGTTCTTCAGGCTTCTGCGACATCTCGCGATGCCAAAGATTGTTTTTTCTTTCGTATGCCGCGCTTCTCGTTTGAAAAGTTTGTGGGCTTAGATGTCTTTTTCGGAGAAAAAGGGTTTAGTCTTGATCCCTGCGTCGGCGAAACGTTTTGGTTTGTTTGCGGATGTTCTCAGCAAGAACTGTTGTTTCTGTTTCGATGTTAAGTTTTTTGATACATGATAGAGGAATTAGGACTAAGGGGCTGTGTCCGCTTGTCTCTGGGAAGAAGTGTCTTTTTCACTGTTCTTTGTGAAGAATAAACTTTCCGAGATTTGTTTCCTGCATAGTTAAGGATGTTTCATATAGCTTTAGGAAGTTTTTCACGAGTTTCTCCTTATGTGCCGCGTCTTCTGTGTAAAACGTTGCGGTCTTGAAGTAAATTGTGGAGTGTACAGAACTTCGTTGATTGGTGACAAGTTCAAGTGTTTTGGATTTCAAGACCGAGCTTTGTTATGAAGAATTTATCGTATGATTTCCGTTTCTGGGTTATGCACTAATTGTTGGCATAATCGTCACTTGCTGTTTTTAGACAAAACGTGGATAGCCGTTCAGCCATTGAGTTCTCAGATGGAGCTGTGGTTGCTCAAATGTTTCAGCTTGGCAAGAAGAATGCACTCAGCCGTGTGGCCGTGGACGTTCCAGTCAAGGATTAGATTATGGCACTTTCGTGTTAACTTTAAGGTCATGTTAGTTTAGAATTTCCCTAAAGGGGGTGCCGAATTCTAGTTCAGACTTTTATTGGAGGGCGTAATTGGCTGAGGGCCAAAGAGCATTTGTTAAGTTTGATGGATTAAGTCGGATTTTATCCGAGCTAAGATGGCCGATAGTGTTACAAAACGATTTTGCACTTTAGGTATCAGATATAAGATGAATGTTTCGTAAAATGTTCCCTTTGGTCGTACGAAATTTTTTTTATTTTTTCGTTTTGCGAAGATAGAGCCTAAAGGGCTTGATAAGGAACCTGTGCCTGATGAATGCCTGCTTGATTCTAACCGATGGAAAGGAAAAGTAGAAGTCGGCGTGCCGCGAGGTTAAAAAAAGTTGCTTCGTATTACTTGTTTTGACGATATGAAGGATTTTTTGTGTAAGTTTCATAAGAAGGGTTTCTCACATAAGTAAATGGAGAATGTTCCTCGCCGATTATTAGTGATCTTCCTCCTTCACATTTTTGGTCATACGGGTGACCAGATTCATGAAAAAGGTGAATCGGTGCTATGTATGGACTTGTCAAAATAATAATGTTTTCTGCAGATTTTACGAGAAACGTTTCCGCTATGATTTCGATCTATGGTGAAGGTTGGTTGAAGTTACTCGTGGAGTTTCACCAAGGTTTATTTCGTTACGATCGAATCGCCGAATGTTTTTCGTAAGTTCTTGACTTTTATACGAAACTTACTTTATCAAGTCGAAAGGGTCTTCGAGACTTTGGCTAATCGTCAAGTTTCAGATTGATATAGATACAGGTTTTCTAGATGCGTGATTGCGACAAGAGATGCTGTATAGTCCTCGAGATTATATCAAAGATGGTTTGGGTATGGGTCTAGCGTTTGGATAAACTTTAGGTTGACGTTTGCTTTTTCTGGACGATTTTTAAATGAGGCATCACATTGCCTAAATGAATTTCTGCCTACCGCTGCGAGAGTTTTCTTTGTTGAAACCGTTTTCTCGATGCCGAGGCAAAAGTTTTTTTTTTGAAGTACGGGAGTATACGAAAATAGTATACGTACCTACTCCCTCCTTTTTTACGAAAGGAAACGGCTGAACCGAAGTTTTTTTTTCTTTCGAAAAGTAGGATGATCGACAATCTGGGTCGGTTTGGAGATGACGCTAGGATCGTGACTTGGTGATTTTCAGGTCGGTGACCTGGAATGAGTCGGTTTTTAAGAAATTTCTAGGAACGAGTCGGTTTAAGATGATGTTCGTGTCTCTAGTTCTTTCTTTCTTTAAGAAGCGATCTAAGTATGCGTGGCGATCGTTTCTTTATTTTTCCGAGAGTTTTGATCGGTTTGCAAGATCTACCTAAACAGTTGTAGAAAAATAGATAGGAAAATATGGCCTAAGATTTAGTTCGCTAGACTATCCGCCTAGATTCTAAGTTTCCTAAAGTTTATGGCAACCTCCAAAGCGATTTTATTTTCTTAGTTTCTTCCTACTGAAATTCCAATGCCTACATACCTTAGTTTTTCTCGAAGATTCAGATTTGCATTTTTTCCGTTTTGCTTGCTCTTTTTCCTTCCCCTTGTCACATTGGTACGCAACTTACAAATAGTGAAAATATTGATTCTTCCCGGCCGCGTTTAGGCTCGAACCTGTCTTGCGGTAATCCCTGGTCAAATCACTAAATCTCCAAAGAATAAGTTTAAGCATGAATTGCCAATACACTATTACCTAAACCCTAGTAGAACCTAGTCCAATAGGTCTGCAAGTCGCTTATCAGACAACCATACAGGAAGCTCTGAGCTTGATATTGACTTCCTAATTATGGCGAGCAAAACCCAGTTCAGTGGCCTTCCTACTAAACATCGAAATGATCACATCGCGATGCTAGAAGACATGGTGAACTGCTATTTTAATCGCTGCAAACTTTTTTCTTTCTCCCTTGAAGGTGACGCCAAAAGGTGGCGGAACAAGCTACCACCAGGATCCCTTACTTATTGGGAAGATATTAGAAGCGCATTCTCCAATCACTTCTTTGACGAGGAGAGGTACTGGGGAGCAAGAAGAGAAATATTCACATTCATTCAAGGTAGCCGTGAATCTTTTAAAAACGCTTATGCGAGATTCAAGAGCTACCAGCTTTCGTGCCTTTGTGGGGGCTGGAATCTACACCATCGATTTCCGTAAAGTTAGGAAAGTGAAATCGGAGAAAAGCAAGGGAATCCCTAATCCTTCCTTGAGATCCCGGATTCTCTGCGAGAGCCAACGACAAGTAACCAAACAAAATGCGGAAAATATGAAAAGATAACAAAAATGAACTCATAGCGAAAGTTAGATCTTATTTCGAATCTGCGTAAAAGCATGGCATTCACTACAAGAGGTTATGAAAGCTTTGGCCGCAAGAGCTGTCAGCGAGTTACATAGTTCTAGTCACCGGAGACCTTAAATCTAGTCGAGTCGCAGATCGATAACAGAAGACGAAAAACATAAAAAATAGGTTTTGATTGATTTTGGACTGAACCTTATGAAAGGCTGCCTTCGTACCCCTTTCGAGGATCAAGCCAAACATATTTCAATTGAAAGAATGGACCAAGAGAATGAACTGCCTGAGAAAATTCGTCTGGTAATCGAGTGCGAGTCATAGAAACAAAACATGTCGAGAATAATGCCTAAAGTTTCTAAGTGTAAAGAGTTCTAGGGTGTAAAATTTTGTCTAGACGAATCCACAAGCTTCTTCATCCTAAAGTTCCTTATATACTCCCTTGGAGGCAGTTTGCCTCTTCCCGCTTTTGCCCTCGGCCGAATCTATCTCTTCTGGATATTTTCCATTTTCCTCCGATCTTCGTGTTTATCTTCGGAAACTTGACATTTATCTCTTTGAACTTTAACATTTATCTTCTTCTGTAAACAAAAGGGATAGACTGTAACACCCCCGAACCGTACCACAGGTCGGACTAACCCCTTGGGACGACCCGGGAGCGCCACAGTTTTGGCAGCGCCGCAGTCAGTCCGACCAGTCCTTAGAACACATCCAAGTCCCGACCAGTCCGACCACGACACCGCCCCTCTCGACCTCGGCCTAAGGCTTGCCAACCCGTACCTCGGACGAGAGTTGTGAAAGTTCGGACAAAACTAAATATCAGCGTTCCAACGGGGATTTTATTAAAAACATACATTTTATTTAATTTACAAAGTCGGGAACTCGACCAAAGTCCTCAGAGTAAAGACTAAAATAAAAACAACAAAACCAAATAAAAACAACGGAAAACAAACGAGTAAAACGGGTACCCATGAAAAACAAAGCGAGTGAAAACAAAAACATCTTTGGTCTTGCAAACAACACCGGAAATCTACGCCTGGCCTCGTCCTCCGCACCCCACAAACGCCCCAGTCCTAAGGTTACCTGCATAGTAGAAGAGGGGATGAGTAATCAAGATTACTCAGTGAGTTCCCTAATAACAACTACCCTCCCCAGCCCATGCTTACAAACAAGCAAGCAAACAAGCAATAAAACAAACGATGCAATGCAAGAAAAATAAACATGCAACTACCCTAAACTAAACCTAAACTAAACCTAATCTAAACCTAAACTACCCAAGTCTCGCCCCCGAGACTTTAGACACTCTAGACTCGATCCTAAGACTCAAAGAAAACAAATAAAAATAAAGGATCTAAAAAAAAAGACTCGAGTACACCAAAGGACGGGCAACAGCCGCACATCCCCGGGATCCCTAACACAGAGCCCTATCCACTCCATTATGAACACTCCCGACCACAAACAAAAAGTCACGTGGCCGAGAAACATCATCTCCGGGAATCCCAACGCGAGGGACTACCACCGGGCCGCATCGTCATGCAGCACTCGTCCATGGGAGCGACCCACTTCACGGTGACGAGTCATGGAGGAAGGTCACTCCACCATGGAGAATTGGGAACGTCCAATCTAGCTCCATGGCCGGTCGCACATCACCGGACAGTTCCAGCGCGAGGAACTCCCATCACGGGATGGCCAAACACAACACATCCTGGTGAATCCCACATCATGGGACGTACAACACAGGACGGTCACAAGCACATTCCGGAGAATTCCACCCTATGGAACGTACAACACAAGATGGCTGCATGACAAGCACAAATCTGGTGAATCCCACTTCATGGGACGTACAACACAGACTGGCCGCAAGCACATCCGGAGAATCCCATATGTGGAACATCCATCACGGAATGGCTTCATGTTCCGGTTCAGGTACAACCGACCAGCATGAGGGAGCTCCCGCCTCAGACCTCCATGCCATAGTACCTGAAACACGGAACATGCCAAGGCACAAAGAAAAACAAATAAAAAGACTCCCTAGACTCTACCCGGCATAAGAGAGAGTGAAACTCAAATCTCTATGCAAACCCCTAAACTAAACTACAAAGTAATGCAAGTCATAAACAAGTGCATATGGACCAACATGAGAGAGTCAAACTCAAACCTACATGCGGCTAAACCTAACCATATGCACCGAACTATGCATGCTACTACTAAACCTAAGCATATGGACCAACATGAGAGAGTGACACTCAAATCTACATGCGGTTAACCTAGCCATATGCACCTAACCTAAACTAACTATGCATGCAAGAAATAAACTAAACTAAAAACAATCTAAACAAACAAGAGGGAGCGGAGCTCAAACCTCACAAACAAGAGGGAGCGGGGCTCAAACCTCACAAACAAGACATGCAATAAACTAACAACCTAACAAACAAGCAATCTAACAACCTAAACAACATAAAGCATTAAAGAAAGTAAACACTCAAGTATGGGGTTTACCAACTCCCCATACACACACAAACTAACCGCATTGTGGTTCCGGCTGGTGAACCACACGGTTAAGGTCTTCCACCTGCAAAACAAAGTTAGAACACAACACACAAACATGAGGAAACCCAAATGGGAATCCCCAAGGAAACCCACCAGGAACCCACCTCACACTTCACACGGCAAGACGGCTTCCAACAGAAAAACTCTAAACCTAAGGCTAAACTACACGGTTAAGGGTAACGGGTAAGGGTTTAAAAGAAAAGAAAGGAACCTAAACTAAACAACTAAAGCTTACCACCACTCCAAGCAAGCTCTAAGGATTCCTAGACTAAAGGTTACACACGGGTAAGAAGGGTTTACACTAACCTCACAACACTCACGGTTTTTACTCGGTTTTGGGTACTTTCTCTCTCAAGAAAGAACTACAAGAACGACTGAGAGAGAAAGCTTTGGGGGAGTTCTGAGCTCTTAAACACAACCAAGGGGTCCTATTTATAGCCAGTGGAGTGGGTGTGAACACATAACACTTGGTGAAACACTTGTTACCATTTTAAACTCCAAATCCATGCATGAGGACAAATGTCTTGAATCAGCTCCGTTACGTCCCATCTTCTAGAAGAACTTCCACTATCCAGACCCCATCAAGTGTACAAAATCTCAGCTCGAAACTTGCTCTCCAAGGTTAGTTGCCACCACACCACGATTTGACTCCTAAATGGCCTTTAAGCATAACACATATCAACTCTAGTCCTAAAGCTTGTCTCCCTAGCTCACATAGACCACTTGCTGATGCTGATGAACCACTGCATGGGAGTTTTCGTGCCTGACATGTTTCCACCACGAAATTCCTTCCTCCTCATTTCGGCAAAAACAAGCCCAAATGGCCTTCTTGGGTCTTCAAACTCTAAACCTCTTTTCCTTAAGTTCTAGCCCGATCCAATACTCCTATTGGGTTTTAGACAAACCTTAGATGCTGTGGTTTCAAGGAATTAGGCCCATTCCTTGGCCCAAAACTCCATTACCATTTTGTAGCCCATTATGGGGACAAAAGGTATCTTGATGTCTCCAAGCTCTTAAAACATCTTTTGGCACTTCCTTCTCCACCATAAGACTCCTTGATTTATTCCCTATCATTTCCAGGTTTGATGGTTTTTGGTCTCTTCCACGTGGCATGCTCCTATTGGTTGGCCGGATCGCTTATGTGGACCAATGGGACCATTCTCTCTCCTTTGACTTTTGTTGACTTTTGACCTCTGAGTTGACCATTTCCAAAAGTTGAGGAATTGCTTGAAATACTCCTTTGAACTCCTTTACCAAGCTTCCATAACTCGTTTTGGCTTCCCAAGCTCTTAGCTACTCCATTTCGACCATATCGGCAAAAATGACCTTCCTATCGACCATCTCCATTTTGGCTCGACCAAATTCCATTTGGTCTCGACTATAAGTCTTATTTTAACCCATAAAGATGACTGGAATGAAGACTTACTTGATTGGCTCATTTTGAATTTTCACCATCCTTGGTCTGGTCCATTTCGAGGCTACGGTTATGACTTCTCGTCCAAAACTGGTTTCTGCTCGACCACTCCTCCAGTTGCTTCGACTGAACCTCTATTCAAGTTTCCATAAAGCTTTTCAACACTTGATTGGCTTGTTCCACGACCGTTGACTTTCGTTGACTTGGTACCCTAGGTCAGGGGTATTACATTCTCCCCTCCTTAAATGAATTCGTCCCCGAATTCACAAGGCGCTTCTAACTTCTATGACTACTTCCTAAATTTCTTCGGCTCGATCCTAACTGCACACCATCTTCTTAACTTTCTTGAGCTTGTTTCTAACCATGTCTTCCACTTCTTTTCTCCTTGACACCTCTTTGTACTTTCTCGGTCATCTTGCTTCAACCGGCTTCTTTTGATACTCTCCTTGGTCTACTTCTGTTGATACTACCAATACTCCTACCACCAACTACTCCTTGCTTCAGCTTTCTCTACGTACTTGGATGCTACCAAGCAATGCAAAACTTCTTCCACCATCTAGATCATGCTACCACTACTTGGATTTTGGTACCTCCACTTGCTTCGATGCTACTACTTACTTTCACCTTAAACTTCAACTCTTCTTGCTCTGACTTAGCCTTCTTTCTTCTTGCTTCCAATCTAGCTTTGCTGGTGCTCCTAACTGATCCTTACCTTGACTCCATAATTTTCATTTGGTGTCTCCCCTCCTTGGAAACAACTCGGTCTCTACCAAAAGTACTATACAAAAGTTTTCTTTTGGACTACACCTCCTAACTTTGACACACCAACTCCTCCTTCTTAGCTTGAATACTTTCTTGGACTCTTTTCTAGCTTCACCCTTCTTGATTTTCTACTTGGCATCTTGCGACCACTTCTTCAGATACTCCTTCTTGAAACACCACTCGGATACTTCTTTCTGAACCACCATACACTGCTCCGGGTTACCACCTTCCTTCACCTTACTGAAATCTCCAAATCTTCATACTTCCTTTACCACCGATTGCAATACTTTCCGACTAATACCAATTGGCCTGAACTGACTCTTGCGGCTACTGACAACTTGACACACAACTGAGCTCTACCAAAGACGACTCTGAACTCGTTGATCTTCACCACTGATGCTGCTGTCCTTAATCTTCATGCTTAATCAGATCTTCCCAAGTGACCAGGTTATGGTTCATATCCTCTCAACACCACACTTACTCACACATAAACATGGCTATAAACAAGGGTTGGTTTTCTCAAGAACTCAAGGGTTTAAGGCTAAAGGCTAACAAGGGTTAACAAGGGTTTACTAACCTAAGGGTTCTCTAACCTAAGGGTTCTCTAAACTAAGGGTTCTCTAAACTAACCTAACTACCAACAACCTAGCGAGAACTACAACCTAAACTAACTAACTACCCAAACAACTAAACAACTACACAACAAACAAAACAAGCAAAATTAAAACACACAAAGAGAAAGATTAAGCACCCACTACCTGAGCTCCCAAAGAGCTTGACGAAAAGGGTTTTATCCTAAAAGGTTAAGGCTTACTAAGGTTTGGTCCGCCTGTTGCAGATGAGGCTGATCGAGCAGGGCTGGTCGGAGGAATGACGGAGATGGGTACGGCTCTGATGGCGTTGGTCCTTGGGCAATCCACTGCGAAGTGTCCACTTCCTGAGCACAAGGTACAAACTACGTAGCGTCCTAGATCCGGCTGACTCCTAATCCTTCTACATTCTTGGCCATTGTGATCGTTCCTTCCACACATAACACAAACTTCTGGTGCTGAGGCATGGCTCGAGGTATAAGCTGGCATAGCTTGCTGAGTTGCGTCTTCATTAGCTCTCATCATTCGAACTTCTCTCCTGGTTTCTGGTTGAACTTCCATGTACACTTCATCTTGTCCGGCTCCTTGGTTGATTGATAGCGACTCGGATGGCGATGGCGAGTAGTGAAATTCATAGTATGGATCAGAGGCTTGTGGAATATCTTCCATGCTGAAATCCAGAGATCCTCCAAATGAGAACGATGAACTCCAAGTTGGCATTGGAATCCATGGGCTAGTCTCCCTTGAACTGATGTCGACGATGTTGACTGCCACAGTGCTGTCCGATGAGATCTCAATAACTTCTGGTGGCGGTTGCTCGATGATTTCTACGTCAGACGAACTGATCTCCATGTCTTCCCATAACTCATTGCCATAACCATATTGATAGTCGTGAGAGTCGGATTGTGCTTGCATAACAAACTCCATACCTTGGAAGAAGTTCATATTTTCCAGATGATCGGATTCTTCTTCAATATCCTCCAGTACCTCGGCTTCCTCAAACTCAGACGATCCAGTCATGTGTGAACTCTCGGTGCTCTCGACCACATCTTCATCCTCGAAGTTGGAATCAGACTCAGACTCACTGGAGCTGCTGGACGAACTTGACTCACTCGACCCGTCGTACCCTGTTTTTCCAGACGTCGGCCCATTTCTCCTCAACCGTACCACATTCCTCATCATTGGCCTACCTCCACCCTGTCGACCACCAACACCTGATACTGCAACACAAGAAAAAGGGTAAGGTCCTAAAATCCCAGTGACTAACCTAATTTACCTAATCCTAACCCTAAGCAGAGGACGTGCCAGTTCCCTAGTGATGTTGTTTGCGACTCCTTTTGACTCGATAAAACATTGAAAACCCGCAAACGAAAGCACGGTATCTCAACCATGCTCTGATACCACCATCTGTAACACCCCCGAACCGTACCACAGGTCGGACTAACCCCTTGGGACGACCCGGGAGCGCCACAGTTTTGGCAGCGCCGCAGTCAGTCCGACCAGTCCTTAGAACACATCCAAGTCCCGACCAGTCCGACCACGACACCGCCCCTCTCGACCTCGGCCTAAGGCTTGCCAACCCGTACCTCGGACGAGAGTTGTGAAAGTTCGGACAAAACTAAATATCAGCGTTCCAACGGGGATTTTATTAAAAACATACATTTTATTTAATTTACAAAGTCGGGAACTCGACCAAAGTCCTCAGAGTAAAGACTAAAATAAAAACAACAAAACCAAATAAAAACAACGGAAAACAAACGAGTAAAACGGGTACCCATGAAAAACAAAGCGAGTGAAAACAGAAACATCTTTGGTCTTGCAAACAACACCGGAAATCTACACCTGGCCTCGTCCTCCGCACCCCGCAAACGCCCCAGTCCTAAGGTTACCTGCATAGTAGAAGAGGGGATGAGTAATCAAGATTACTCAGTGAGTTCCCTAATAACAACTACCCTCCCCAGCCCATGCTTACAAACAAGCAAGCAAACAAGCAATAAAACAAACGATGCAATGCAAGAAAAATAAACATGCAACTACCCTAAACTAAACCTAAACTAAACCTAATCTAAACCTAAACTACCCAAGTCTCGCCCCCGAGACTTTAGACACTCTAGACTCGATCCTAAGACTCAAAGAAAACAAATAAAAATAAAGGATCTAAAAAAAAAGACTCGAGTACACCAAAGGACGGGCAACAGCCGCACATCCCCGGGATCCCTAACACAGAGCCCTATCCACTCCATTATGAACACTCCCGACCACAAACAAAAAGTCACGTGGCCGAGAAACATCATCTCCGGGAATCCCAACGCGAGGGACTACCACCGGGCCGCATCGTCATGCAGCACTCGTCCATGGGAGCGACCCACTTCACGGTGACGAGTTATGGAGGAAGGTCACTCCACCATGGAGAATTGGGAACGTCCAATCTAGCTCCATGGCCGGTCGCACATCAGCGGACAGTTCCAGCGCGAGGAACTCCCATCACGGGATGGCCAAACACAACACATCCTGGTGAATCCCACATCATGGGACGTACAACACAGGACGGTCACAAGCACATTCCGGAGAATTCCACCCTATGGAACGTACAACACAAGATGGCTGCATGACAAGCACAAATCTGGTGAATCCCACTTCATGGGACGTACAACACAGACTGGCCGCAAGCACATCCGGAGAATCCCATATGTGGAACATCCATCACGGAATGGCTTCATGTTCCGGTTCAGGTACAACCGACCAGCATGAGGGAGCTCCCGCCTCAGACCTCCATGCCATAGTACCTGAAACACGGAACATGCCAAGGCACAAAGAAAAACAAATAAAAAGACTCCCTAGACTCTACCCGGCATAAGAGAGAGTGAAACTCAAATCTCTATGCAAACCCCTAAACTAAACTACAAAGCAATGCAAGTCATAAACAAGTGCATATGGACCAACATGAGAGAGTCAAACTCAAACCTACATGCGGCTAAACCTAACCATATGCACCGAACTATGCATGCTACTACTAAACCTAAGCATATGGACCAACATGAGAGAGTGACACTCAAATCTACATGCGGTTAACCTAACCATATGCACCTAACCTAAACTAACTATGCATGCAAGAAATAAACTAAACTAAAAACAATCTAAACAAACAAGAGGGAGCGGAGCTCAAACCTCACAAACAAGAGGGAGCGGGGCTCAAACCTCACAAACAAGACATGCAATAAACTAACAACCTAACAAACAAGCAATCTAACAACCTAAACAACATAAAGCATTAAAGAAAGTAAACACTCAAGTATGGGGTTTACCAACTCCCCATACACACACAAACTAACCGCATTGTGGTTCCGGCTGGTGAACCACACGGTTAAGGTCTTCCACCTGCAAAACAAAGTTAGAACACAACACACAAACATGAGGAAACCCAAATGGGAATCCCCAAGGAAACCCACCAGGAACCCACCTCACACTTCACACGGCAAGACGGCTTCCAACAGAAAAACTCTAAACCTAAGGCTAAACTACACGGTTAAGGGTAACGGGTAAGGGTTTAAAAGAAAAGAAAGGAACCTAAACTAAACAACTAAAGCTTACCACCACTCCAAGCAAGCTCTAAGGATTCCTAGACTAAAGGTTACACACGGGTAAGAAGGGTTTACACTAACCTCACAACACTCACGGTTTTTACTCGGTTTTGGGTACTTTCTCTCTCAAGAAAGAACTACAAGAACGACTGAGAGAGAAAGCTTTGGGGGAGTTCTGAGCTCTTAAACACAACCAAGGGGTCCTATTTATAGCCAGTGGAGTGGGTGTGAACACATAACACTTGGTGAAACACTTGTTACCATTTTAAACTCCAAATCCATGCATGAGGACAAATGTCTTGAATCAGCTCCGTTACGTCCCATCTTCTAGAAGAACTTCCACTATCCAGACCCCATCAAGTGTACAAAATCTCAGCTCGAAACTTGCTCTCCAAGGTTAGTTGCCACCACACCACGATTTGACTCCTAAATGGCCTTTAAGCATAACACATATCAACTCTAGTCCTAAAGCTTGTCTCCCTAGCTCACATAGACCACTTGCTGATGCTGATGAACCACTGCATGGGATTTTTCGTGCCTGACATGTTTCCACCACGAAATTCCTTCCTCCTCATTTCGGCAAAAACAAGCCCAAATGGCCTTCTTGGGTCTTCAAACTCTAAACCTCTTTTCCTTAAGTTCTAGCCCGATCCAATAATCCTATTGGGTTTTAGACAAACCTTAGATGCTGTGGTTTCAAGGAATTAGGCCCATTCCTTGGCCCAAAACTCCATTACCATTTTGTAGCCCATTATGGGGACAAAAGGTATCTTGATGTCTCCAAGCTCTTAAAACATCTTTTGGCACTTCCTTCTCCACCATAAGACTCCTTGATTTATTCCCTATCATTTCCAGGTTTGATGGTTTTTGGTCTCTTCCACGTGGCATGCTCCTATTGGTTGGCCGGATCGCTTATGTGGACCAATGGGACCATTCTCTCTCCTTTGACTTTTGTTGACTTTTGACCTCTGAGTTGACCATTTCCAAAAGTTGAGGAATTGCTTGAAATACTCCTTTGAACTCCTTTACCAAGCTTCCATAACTCGTTTTGGCTTCCCAAGCTCTTAGCTACTCCATTTCGACCATATCGGCAAAAATGACCTTCCTATCGACCATCTCCATTTTGGCTCGACCAAATTCCATTTGGTCTCGACTATAAGTCTTATTTTAACCCATAAAGATGACTGGGATGAAGACTTACTTGATTGGCTCATTTTGAATTTTCACCATCCTTAGTCTGGTCCATTTCGAGCCTACGGTTATGACTTCTCGTCCAAAACTGGTTTCTGCTCGACCACTCCTCCAGTTGCTTCGACTGAACCTCTATTCAAGTTTCCATAAAGCTTTTCAACACTTGATTGGCTTGTTCCACGACCGTT
>CAJHQP010011272.1:0-15718 GCA_905132765.1 Moricandia arvensis
CAATATTTTTAAGAGAAAATCTCTCCATATAAGACAGGGAAGAGTAAAGAACCAGAAAAAGGAAATTGATAAAAAGTTCTCCCAGGCCCGATCCCCTAGGCAGTCTCAACTGTCCGGTTTTATTTCTACTTTGGTCAAGTCTCCCACGGTTTCTTCAATACCGGTTTTACCAACCACCTTGTTTTTTACTATTTCGGGGAAATTTTCAAAAAGAAAACTACCTTTGGCGGTACAGCCCCGGGTTCCACCCCCGACGCCGTGTCGGAGGGTCAGCGACGACGTCGCCGTTCTGCTACCCGGCCTTACATCTCTTCCACACTCCCTCACGGTACCTCTAGCTACATTCTCACGAGGATTCCAAAACCCCTCGACCTCTTCTCATCGCCCTGTAGCTTCATGTTCTCGTAAAGAAGATCCTCCTTTGCATACTACTCTGTGATAGAGCCCTCAGAATCTTCTAGCAGCACCTAGCCGCTCCTGGCCGGGACCTCTGCACGTTTTACTACTCTGTTATAGAGACCAGAAACTATTCTTACTCCCCTTTACTTGTTTTCGAAGCTTGTCTCCATCATGTCCTTCAGATTCTCAAGAGCGGACAAGGAAAAATGGGTGGCTAATCCCAGTCCACCGAGGAAGAAGTTACCAATAATTATCCCAGAGGAAGACAACCAAGCTTTGATAGCCAACAACTTCCTAACCCTTATTGGAAGAATCACTAACCCAAGATTCCAACGACCCCGCGCAGTGGTGGATATTATGCCACAGATCTGGAATCTAGAAGGGAAGGTTGAGGGTAGGGACCTCGGACCAGAAATGTTCCAATTCAGGTTTGAATCGGAAGCTGACCTCCTCTCAGTACTGGCCAAGGGTCCGTACCACCATAAAAAGTGGATGCTTATACTTCAGAGATGGGGAGCCAATTATCTCCCCAACCTTCCCATCGAACATATCCTTTTGGGTAAGAAATCCATGGGTTACCGCTTCACTTCTGGTCAGACCAAACTATCCATACCATTGGAAAGGCTCTTGGCCACGTCTCCTCCCGTGATGTACGGGATGCTCGCTTTCGAGTAGAACTAAATGGTCTCCTACCACTGGAGATGAAATCAGAGATACAACTCCCTTCTGGAGAGACCACAACTATTGAATTCGAGTATATCAAGATAGAGAAACATTGTTTCACTTGCTTCTCTTTGCTCCATGAGGAAGATGACTGCCCAGTTAGGTCCCCAGATGACCCACCAGCCAAAGAAAGGAAACTAGGCATTACTCAAACGATCGCACTGGAACGCATAGAGGCCGGTAAGAAAAGGCATGATGAAAAAAGGGGTTACGTGCCTCTGGCCCAGCGACCTAACCTTCCGCGGGATGAAAGGAGGAACTTGACACGACAAGTTCACCAATCCTCTGCTCATAAGGGCTCCGTGGAGTATGCTAGAATACCGCTGTCTTCCAACTCCCAGCGTCCTGAGAATCTCAGAAACACAAGGCACAGAGAAAGTTCAACTTACAGATCAAGCTACAGGGGCAATCACCCCAACAATCAAACTCTAACAGGGTCCCTCTCCTCTCATTACCAAAGTACCCCCAAGGACTCTCCAAAAGGGAATGTTCAGTACTCTGCTGGGCGCTCTCCAACCCGCTACCATAGGACCTCAACCTCACACCTAAACGGATCTCTATCTTCCCATACTCCATCTCCGATGCCGTCGAGGGAGCCGATGGAAATAGAAGCTCAAAACGTCCACCCCTCGGACTCGAATAGATCAAAGGAACGTCGCTCGGCGCTCGAAAGAGTTATAGCGCCAGACCTTAGGGACCAACTTCCTAGACGCCAATCCCCAAGAGCAACCTCAGAAAGAACCAGGGTTGACGCAAACCTTGAAAGAGGGCTCACTCTCCCGGAAACAAGAGCCTCCCCAATTGCCCAGGTGGAGGAAGTGCCTGGCCAAGATCAAAGCAGACCCCCTGCTTCCCTGTGACTAGGAGGCCTTGCGTCTAGAGGAAGCCGAGAAAGGACGCGGAAAACGCTAGAGCCTAGTACTGGAAAGGCAACAGATGGAGGGACGAAAAGAAGCAAACCTATGGCAAATCGCAAGACTCCAAGTGCCTCCACCAAGAGGGTGGCAAGGAGCCCGATGCAAGGTCTTAACCTAAAGAAGGCCATCATTGCAAGATCAAATAACCCGCCTCGCAAACGAATTTGCACAGAGAAAGGGCGCTCTTTACCTTGGAATAAGGCAGGAACCTCAAATGCGGTGAACATACCGAAGGAAAACGAAGCGGGAACGGATTTTCGGTCCCCGCTCCTTCCTCTTCCTTAGCTCTACTGAGCTGGAATTGTCAAGGGTTGGGGAACACCTTGACAATTCGTCGTCTCAAGGAGATGCGCAAGAGCATCCTCCCCGACTTACTGTTCCTCATGGAGACGAAGAACAAGGATGACTTCATCAAAGACAAATTGCAGGAGCTACACTACCCCTCATTATTTCTCTATCCCTCCTCAGGGAACCAGTGGTGGCTTAGCACTATTCTGGACAGACAACATCCGTCTAGAAGTCCTCGAAGCTTCAGCCAACCTCATCGATACTAAGGTACTCCTTAAAGGATCCGTCTCTTTTATCTCCTTTATCTATGGTGCCCCGA
This sequence comes from Moricandia arvensis, assembly GCA_905132765.1. Classification (NCBI taxonomy): domain Eukaryota; kingdom Viridiplantae; phylum Streptophyta; class Magnoliopsida; order Brassicales; family Brassicaceae; genus Moricandia; species Moricandia arvensis. The sequence continues at coordinate 2,647 of CAJHQP010011272.1, forward strand.
TGCTAGAAAATAGAGCAGCTGTGTGGTCTTCCATTTCACGTATTGGAGAAAACAGGGAGCTACCGTGGCTTCTTACGGGAGATTTTCAACGACATTTTAGACAATACTGAAAAAGAAGGAGGTCCTCCTCGGTGGGAAGGCTCCTTCACCACCTTCCGTTCTTTCGTCTCTCAGAATGGTCTATGGGATCTCAAGCACTCCGGTAATCACCTTTCTTGGAGAGGAACACGCCACACCCACTTCATCAGATCCCGATTGGACCGAGCTATGGTCAATTGCTCTTGGTCGGAACTCTATCCTATGGGCCGTTGTTGTTATTTGCGCTTCGAAGGTTCCGACCATAGACCTCTCGTCACCTACTTTAATGCCTCAGGTCCGAGAAAACGGGGTCTCTTCAGGTTTAACAGAACTCTTGCTGAAAACGAAGAGGTCACTAACTTGATAGACGCAACCTGGAATGATACCCCCTTTGGCCTCTGTTATCCAGAAACTGAACTCATGTCGCAGGAAAATCATTCAATGGAGTAAAGATCGAAATCTAAAGGCGAACCAGTTAATAGCTGAAACAAGAACCTCGCTAGACTTGGCCCTCTCTGCTTCAACTCCTGACCTCCCTCGTATTGAAAGGCTGACCAAAACTCTTTCAGCAGCCTACAAGGAGGAGGAAGATTTCTGGCTCCAGCGGAGCAGAATCCAATGGCTAAAAAACGGTGATAGGAATACCGGGTTTTTTCATGCAGCTACAAGAACAAGGAGACTACAAAATACGCTCTCTGTAATAGAAGATGCACAAGGAAAGGAGCACTTCGAGGAGCCTGATATTGCCTCGGTGATTGAAAACTAATACCAGGACATGTTCTCTACAAAGACGGCCCCCCGACGCTAAGGAAATCCAGGAAGCGACCTTCTCTATACATAGTGGAAAGGCTCCGGGACCAGATGGTTTCTCCTCAAAATTCTACCAGGCGTATTGGCATATCATTGGCGACGATGTAATAAAGGACGTGCAAAGCTTCTTTGAATCTGGCACGCTAGCCCCTCAACAAAACGAAACCCACATCCGCCTCATCCCTAAGGGCTCAAACCCGAGACATGTCGCGGACTACAGACCTATTGCGCTATGCAACACTCATTATAAGATCATCGCGAAAGTTCTTACAAGGAGACTCAAGCCAATACTCCCACAGATTATTTCTAAGTCCCAGACAGCCTTCGTCTCCGGTCAAGCAATTTCTGACAATGTGCTTATCACCCATGAGACTCTCCACTTCCTTCGAACATCAGAGGCAAAGAAGTTCTGTTCAATGGCGGTTAAGACAGATATGAGCAATGCCTACGATCGAATCGAATGGAACTTCTTACAAATGGTACTCTCCCAACTGGGCTTCGATACTCGCTGGATTTCTGGGTTATGGAGTGCGTGGAATCTGTGTCCTACACGTTCCTCATTAACGGCTCACCTCAGGGCTCAGTCAAACCATCTCGTGGTATACGACAGGGAGATCCACTCTCGCCATACTTGTTCATATTATGCACAGAAGTGCTCTCGGCTTTATGCGACCAGGCGCAAGTTTCTGGCTCTTTGGTCGGGATTCGGGTCGCTAGGGGATGTCCTTCTATCACCCACCTCTTATTTGCGGATGACACTATGTTTTTCTGCAAATCCAGCATTATGGGAGTGCGGACACTAAAGGAAATTCTCAACACATACGAAGCTGTATCGGGACAGCAAATCAACCTCCGAAAGTCGTCCATTACTTTCTCCGCAAAAACGCCACAAGAAGTGAAAACCCGGGTTAAAGCCACCCTGGAAATTGCAGCAGAAGGGGGTATAGACAAGTACCTGGGGCTTCCGGAGCTGTTTGGAAGGAAAAAACGAGACATTTTTGCCTCAATTCTGGACCGAATTAGACAAAGGATCAACAGTTGGACTACTCGTTTCCTCTGATGTATCTAGGTTTTTACGTGTTTAGTTGTTTGTTTCATTATGTTTTTCTCGGTTATTCGCTTGTTTTCGTTTGTGTTTCAGGTAATTAGGTAATAAAGCGCGTTAGGAACCATTGGCAACTGCATACTGGAATTCCGAAGAAATCCGTACCAATCGGAAGGAGTTAGAGCAAGAAACGAACAACGGATCAAGCCGAAAGACGAGCCACAAAGTCCAATCGATCGATTGGGGTTTCACCACAACAACCCATCGATCGATGCCAAACTGCGGATGGAGCCGAGCTAAAGTGATCGATCGATTGTACAACACAATCGATCGATTTAACCCAACGCTAAACTCGTATCAACACGAATCGATCGATCCATTTTTACTCCAAAAATGAATCGATCGATTGACGTCCTGCGGCCACCAACTTCACCAACCCAATCCCACTTCACCAAGAACTCTACTTCACCAACCACACCAACTCACCCTTTCATTATTATGTCTGGAGCTTTTGGAGGCCTTCACTTGTGTATAAATAGAAGGGTTGCATCCCATCCCAAAACACACTAATCCAATCCAATCAAATCTCAATCTCATCTCACTCTCATCCCATCACAACACAATCTATCTATCTTAGTTTTAGTTCTTGTTCTTAGTTTAAGTTCTTGTTCCTGTTGTTGAAGTTTGAAGATATATTTGAAGTTTGAAGTTTGAAGTTCATCGAATACTTGAAGAGAAACTCTTTCTCTTCCTAGAGAAGCTTTCTAAATCCCTTTACTCTATTGCTTTTATGATATCTATTATGTCTTGTGTTCAAGTTATTATGTGTGAGTAATCTACTAGTTAGGCTAAGGTGATTCAAGGGAATCCATGAATCACTGAAACTAATGTGTTAATCAAGGGAAAATAATCATTTGGTTCTTCATCTATATTAATCTTAATGCTTGAATTAGAAGGTACACCTAGTTCATGATTAATAGGAAATTAACACACCAAAAGTGATAGTTAAAATCCCGAAAAGAATCTAGATGAGCAAAGTTCTGTAACCAACGAGAGTTGCTGTTATAGACTTTGTGAACATATCGAACCTGTTAAGAATGCATGTTTAGGATTATGAATATGGCGAGAGTTGATATTTGAAATTCTATAGCATAGGGTTTAGTACTACGAGAGTAGGCTAAACTAAATAAAAGTTGTTTGAGTTCAAGAACGGTTTTAAAACATACCCCTTGATTAATACTTGTTTCATGGTAAATGTGTTCCCGAGAATCACCCAATGCCTAGCGCCTTTTAAATCATAAAATCAATTTAAATCATTAGCAATTGTGACAATCCGAACAAACCAAAACCCCTCATATCTGTTCTAGCTTAATTCTACTCTCAAAGTTCCATAGTGTAACCTTGGTCCTTGTGGATTCGATCCCTAAGTACTACCGCGCATTACCGTGCACTTGCGGTTGGTTTTTAGTGGTAAAACCTGAGCACATCAAGTTTTTGGCGCCGTTGCCGGGGACCAATAGCGTTACCTTTGGAACTAGGACTGGAGTCTAGTCTAGAACCCTATTACAAAAAAATAAAAAAATATATATTTTCGATATTACTAATAAACTCTTTCTTGATTTTCTTGTGAGTGTTGCAGGTATATGAACACGAGAAACCGAAGTTCTGAAGAACTAGCGGTTGTTTCTAACGAGGAACTTGCAAGAATCGAAAGAGAGAACAACAGAAGGAGAAGAAACATGGCTGGAATACATAACCAGCATGGCGAACCCCAAAACATCCAAAATCTTCCTATAGATGGTGATCAAAACGCTGCTGCTGCTGCTGCCGGAGTGTTCAGACAACCCCAACCACTTCCTAATCCAGGACAGAGACGAGATCAACCTCGCCCCATTGGAGCTGTCGACACTCCGCACACCTATTACCATAACCGATCAGCAATACAACCTCCTCCGATCAACAGACAAGACTATGAAATCAAGCCTCAAACTATAGCTCTGGTCAGACAGAGCATGTTCTATGGTCTCCCGGCCGAAAGCCCTATGGACCACATTGAGACCATTGAGGAGATCAGCAGCACAACAAGATCAAATGGAGTTCCCGCTGATTATTTACGGTGCAAGCTGTTTTCATTCTCTCTTGGAGACAAAGCAATGAGATGGCTGAAATCTCTACCTCCAGGATCTATCACGACATGGGAGCAATGCAGAGCCATCTTCCTGGACAAATTCTACACCAAACAGAAGACGGCCAGCCTAAGGAGCAAGATCACCAGCTTCAGACAAAATGACTCTGAACCGGTGAGCGAAGCGTGGGCAAGATTTAAAGAGTACCAAAGAGAGTGCCCGCATCATGGATACTCAGACGAGCATATCCTCAACATCTTCTATGATGGAGCAAGCTGGAATGTCAAGAACTCTCTCAACGCAGCCAGCAATGGAGATTTCATGACAAGAAACCAAGAGGAAGCCTACACTTTGATCGAGAATCTTGCCACAAGCTCCAGCAACCTGAATGAGGAATATGATAGATCAAGGAAAGGTGGGAACTCAGAGAGCAAGAAACTAGAAGAGATGAGCGCAAAGATCGACATGCTTATGCAAAGGGATCAAAGGGCGGTCAATGCCATTGAAGGTTATGGAGAAGGAGCATTCTACTTCCCCAATCAAGAGCCACAAGATCAACAAGCTGCAGTCAACTTTGTGGATGGCCAAAATCTTGAACAACAACCTGTGAACTACATTGGTGGACAGAACTATCCACAAAACAGAGGATTCCAACAACCAGCTTTTGGACAGAACCAAGCACCGAGGATCCCACAGGGACAGCAAATCTATCAACACCCAAACTACGGGCAGAATCGACCATTTGGGCAAAGCTTGGGGCAAAACCGTAACCAGAACGCAAACTTCAACCAAGGAGGGTACCAACAGGGGCAACCCTTCAACTCTTTCCAACCGCAGAATCAAACCCAAGTTCAAACCGGTGGAAGCTCTGTTCCGGCTGCTCAAGAATCTAAGCTTGAGGCAATGATGCAACAGCTGATTCTCAACCAGCAGAAATCAGCCACAGAGATCAACAAGAAGGTCGACACCATATTCCAAGACATGAACAACAGATGGGAATCTCTTTCCGCACATGTCAAGAAGCTGGAGACTCAAGTTGCTCAAACCGCAGAAGCTGTCCAGAGACCGAATGGAGTTCTTCCTGGAAGAGGAGAACATAACCCAAGAAAAGACCACTGCAACGTTGTCATCTCTGCTGAAGATAAAGTACCAGATCATGTGAGAGAGGTGGACGAGATTGAAAGACTCCTCTATGGATCTGCACTTGTGCAGGATGAGGTACACATTGTAGCCAAGGCTGATGCTCAAACCGTGGAGAAGGTTGAGGAAAAGGTTGTGCAGCCAATTGGGGTCGGAGCTACGATATCACCTTATGAAAAACTCCCATATCCGAAGAAGGTTATCACTAAAGCTCAAAAGAAGGTCATCTGCAAATTCAGAAAAGACTTAAGTGACATCGGAGTTAAGCTTCCAGAGCTTAATACAATGCAAGAAGCCTATGTCCAAATGATGCTCATCAAGGACATTCTAGATCACAAAGAAGAAGTAGCGGAGCTTCTAGACGTCTCTACAGCAATGATCGATCGACAAGTCCCACCAAAGTCTCTCCCTAAGCTAGAGTCACCAGGGAAGTTCACACTGTCTTGTTCCCTTGGTAAAATAACCATGAATGATGCTCTTGTGGATAGTGGTGCCAATGTCAATGTCATCTCAATGGAAATGGTGAAGAAACTCGGTATTGAAAGCATGGAGCCAAACAAAACCTCTCTCATGTTTGGGGATTCGTCTTCCACAACCCCCACAGGCCTCATCAAGGATTTTCCTTTGAAAATTGGAGGATGCACGATCCCTATAGACCTCACAGTTGTAAAGATGGCAACTACGAAAGAGTTCCTTTGGTCCTTGGTACTCCATTTCTCGCAACAGTTGGAGCATGTATTGACTTCTCAAATAAGAAGGTCACACTCCTCAATGTCAACAAGGCTGTCTCCTACCCGATCCAGTCTTCAATGAATACTGGTTATTGTGGAACAATCACTCGTGAAAACACATCACCCGAGAAAGAAGCGAAACCCTATGATGAAGTTGTGTTATGGAGTCACGATGGAAGCAAGTTTGTGGAGAGCGGTCAACGCCTCAAACCACACCTCGCCTACACTGAACCCCCTGGAAGAGAAGACGATGTCTCCCTGGGAGAACCGACCCAAAGTTAAAAGAGCCAATCGAAAGTCAAGCTAACGACTGTAAACAAGCGCTTGGTGGGAGGCAACCCACTGGTAAGTGTGAGTAAGTTTTATTTTTGTTTTAAAAAATTTTAAAAAAAAATAAAATAATAATAAAATATATATATATATATATATATATATATAAAACTAAAAGAAAAAAAAAAAAAAAAAAAAAGTGTTGTGAATCGATCGATTTGGTTTTCAAGCAAACCATGGATCGATCGATCCAAGTTTTGCGAATGCATAACACATAAAGTAATCGATCGATCGGTTTTTCCCATCGATCGAGTGGACCGAAAACACCAAATTTCGCAACGTGCATCGATCGATCCATTTTTTTTATTAAAATGAATCGATCGATGGAGACTCGGGAAACGCGATTTAAAAGGCTAAAACCAACCTCACATCGATCAAAACCTCAAAAAACTCATCATCTCCGAAAATCCCCAATTCCAAACACCCATATCTCTCTCAAAAATCAACGGTTTTTTCACGATTCAAAGTCCTAATCCACTTGATTTTTGATTATCTATCTGATTCTACAACTCGTTTTCATCCAGAACAAGGTATGCTCCTCGAATCTACTGATCCAAAAACGTGTTCTTGAGCAAAATCCGGGTTTCCGGAAATCTTGTTTATATGTTGATTCTTTGATTGAATATGCATTATATAGATGTTTAAGCATGGATTAGAACACTATTGCTCTTGATTAACGAGTTTAGAACAAGATTTGAGATGATTTAGGGTTTGAGTAAAATTTCAAATTAGGGATTTTGGAACCAATTGATTTCGCTTACATATACATGTTGAAATGAGTTCTTAGACAGATTATAACCATGGTGATAGCAAATCATTGTTGAATTGATTAGAAGATGTATGAAATTTGTGAAATGGTTGATTTTGTTCATTAATGCTAAGTAACTAAGAAATTGTTGAACTTGTGATAGTATTGTACTACCTAGAGACACATATATTGAAATACTCACTTGTTTAAAATTTTCCGTTTTGCAGATAATGACGAGAACAAAAGCATCCGCAAAGAAGCCAGCACGAGAGGAGAGCCCAGAAAGGCATGAGGCACAGAGGGCAAAAAGGTGGGATAAGTCTGATACCACCCACTACAACAAAATGAAGAGTGTAGCCGTTCCGGCTACTCAGCTAGCATGCCCTCAAACACTGATCAAACTGGGAATCAATGCAGACATTGAAGGGTTGTTCGAAAACATGGGTTTGAGACGATTATGTGGCCTCGCCGAGCCTACCTATCCAGAGTTGGTGAGGCAGTTCATAGCCTCAGTCTATGTCACTTACCCCAGCGACGGACGAGATGGTTTGATAGCATTTGTGGTGGAGAAGCGGTACTTCGAAGTGTCCTTCAAAGACTTATGCGAGATGTTTGGGATGAGTGCAGGAGAGACGACAACCGGTCTTTATTGGACGGAAGATTTGATGCAGTTCTGGGACGTGATTGGCAGTGGAGACTATGGGTCTCCTCATTCGAAGGAGGCACTCATCAGGAGTCCAGTTTTACGCTACGCCTCGCGTCTCATCGGCTCACTGCTGTATGGGACAACGACTTCTGCCTCCGTCACGCAGTGGGAGTTATTGCTGCTCTTCCAGGGAGTGAGGCATCTATTGCCGGAGTTTGCGAATTCCTCACTACCACCTGCCACTTCATTCAACATGGGAGCGGTGCTGGCCGCAAACCTTGCAGGGTTCAAAGGGAAGATTTCAAAATCTCGGAACAGGACATGCGGTTTTGGTGCAGTAGTCACCACCATCTTGAGGCATGTAGGCATTGACCTCGAGAGGCATCAGCTGGTCACAGACAGAGCAGGACGCATTGATTGGAACTACATCGATCTTCAGTCTCTGATCAGCAAGGAGTTCATCGCCGGACCATACTCCAAGATTGGCATCAGTGGTCCTTATGTTTATGTCTTCCAGGACAGAGCAAGGAGGACCCTTTACTGCACTCTCCCTCAGCCAGCTCTCACTGCTCTGGTTTCGCGAGAAGCAGTGGAGTTCCTACCACCTGCCGCCGTACTAACAGAGAAACCTGCCTTCTTCAAACCAAAGTACCAGGACAAGGGTAAAGCTGTAGAGGTTGAAACGCAAGATGAGGCTGCAGAGGACACTGCAGAAGACGATGATTCCCAGCCCCATCAGTTGCTACCATCTGACTCGAGCCAGTACAGTTTGGACGAGCTGCCACCGAACGCCACTACCCGCCAACATCAACAGTGGACGACTCAAAGCATAAAGAAGAACAATGACATGCTGCACAGGATTTGGGCCGCCATTTCCCGTATCAGACCATGTCGCTGCAACAAAGATGATGTCGTCCAGCGTGAGCAGTCTCCATCCACCTCTGGTTCCGGTTCGAGTGGAGCACGCAGGCAAAGGAAGAGATCCAAGAGGACTGAGGACACCGGTACATCTGGAGCCGCAGATGAGGACTAGGGCTACCACCGCCCAGTATGGTCAAGTGTTCTTTTACGCGCCATTTCCTATTTTCATTTGACATTTTTTATGATTTGATTTTTCAGTGGTTACACCAGGGACGGTGTAAACTAAGTCTGGGGGAAGTACTTATCGTACTCTCATTTTGAGTCTGCCTACGTATTTCTTTTATCATTTTCATTGAGATTTTTTTTAAATTTTTTGTGATTTATTTTGCTTTGCCTCGCTAAACAACCTAATAACTAATATTTGAGTACCATTCTTTGAGCTACAAACTGCAGATTGTGAAACATGGAAAGAAACCACAAAACTTTGATCAACCAACATCCATGCTTGCAAGAGTAGCCAAAGGATCCAAACTGACCGACCACTCAAATCTACTCAAATTCTTCTCATTTTGGGGCTTGGTATACACATGATCGGAATCTCTCTTCAGGACTAAGGAAACAACGAAGTCTATACCAATCCGGTTCCCCTCTCTTTCCCCTTCAATAAAAAGAAAAAGAAGATAAGTAAATCATCTACAACTTTTAAGAAGTAAACCAAGACAAAAATCAACTTGGGAAACATGATGATAAATCATAACTTAGTATGATTTGAAGGATAAAGGTCAAAAAGAAGTGATCAGGGCTTGGTGGCTACAACCATTAAGACTTGCATCATGGAAGCCTGTCCAAAATCTCGGTCAATTAAAAAAATAACCAAGTACCCTCGAAATAAAGGGAGACATTGACTGAGTGGAGCGAGAAGAAAGAGGGGAAATGAACCGGAAAAGACCAATCGCGTTGTCAAAAGCCTGAAAGAGTAAGAATCCATGAGTCTTTTGATCGATATCCCCAAGATGAGACCGCACCTTAAATTCTAAAAAGGTCGGCAGTGGAAACTTTGGACACTTCTTGCAAAGCTGTGGTTTGAAGATAGTTGAGAAATAAGGATGGGGTAAAAGTACGTGGAATCCTTCCTAAATGTTGGTACTAACTGATGTGGTTTAAAACCAACATATGGTGAAAATGGTTGTTTGCAGGTATTAACTGTTTTTCTTGTCGGATATTTGCTTGAGGGCAAGCAAATGTTCAAGTCTGGGGGATTGATGTATCTAGGTTTTTACGTGTTTAGTTGTTTGTTTCATTATGTTTTTCTCGGTTATTCGCTTTGTTTTTCGTTTGTGTTTCAGGTAATTAGGTAATAAAGCGCGTTAGGAACCATTGGCAACTGCATAACTGGAATTCCGAAGAAATCCGTCACAATCGAAGGAGTTAGAGCAAGAAACGAACAACGGATCAAGCCGAAAGACGAGCCACAAAGTCCAATCGATCGATTGGGGGTTTCACCACAACAACCCATCGATCGATGCCCAAACTGCCGGATGGAGCGAGTAAAGTGATCGATCGATTGTACAACACAATCGAATCGATTTAACCCAACGCTAAAACTCGTATCAACAACGAATCGATCGATCCATTTTTACTCCAAAGAATGACATCGATCGATTGACGTCCTGCGGCCACCAACTTCACCAACCCAATCCCACTTCACCAAGAACTCTACTTCAACCACCACACCCCACTCCACCCTTTCATTATTATGTCTGGAGCTTTTGGAGGCTTCACTTGTGTATAAATAGAAGGGTTGCATCCCCATCCCAAAACACCACTAATCAATCCAATCAATCTCAATCTCCATCTCACTCTCATCCCATCACAACACAATCTATCTATCTTAGTTTTAGTTCTTGTTCTTAGTTTAAGTTCTTGTTCCTGTTGTTGAAGTTTGAAGATATATTTGAAGTTTGAAGTTTGAAGTTCATCGAATACTTGAAGAGAAACTCTTTCTGCTTCCTAGAGAAGCTTTCTAAATCCCTTTACTCTATTGCTTTTATGATATCTATTATGTCTTGTGTTCAAGTTATTATGTGTGAGTAATCTACTAGTTAGGCTAAGGTGATTCAAGGGAATCCATGAATCACTGAAACTAATGTGTTAATCAAGGGAAAATAATCATTTGGTTCTTCATCTATATTAATCTTAATGCTTGAATTAGAAGGTACACCTAGTTCATGATTAATAGGAAATTAACACCAAAAGTGATAGTTAAAATCCCGAAAAGAATCTAGATGAGCAAAGGTTCTGTAACCAACGAGAGTTGCTGTTATAGACTTTGTGAACATATCGAACCTGTTAAGAATGCATGTTTAGGATTATGAATTATGGCGAGAGTTGATATTTGAAATTCTATAGCATAGGGTTTAGTACTACGAGAGTAGGCTAAACTAAATAAAAGTTGTTTGAGTTCAAGAACGGTTTTAAAACATACCCCTTGATTAATACTTGTTTCATGGTAAATGTGTTCCCGAGAATCAACCCAATGCCTAGCGGCCTTTTAAAATCATAAAATCAATTAATCATTAGCAATTGTGACAATCCGAACAAACCAAAAACCCTCATATCTGTTCTAGCTTAATTCTACTCTCAACAGTTCCATAAGGGTAACCTTGGTCCTTGTGGATTCGATCCCTAAGTACTTACCGCGCTATTACCGTGCACTTGCGGTTGGTTTTTAGTGGTAAAACCTAGAGCACATCATCCTCTCAGGAGCCGGGAAACAAGTCCTCCTCAAGCTGTCCTTGCGGCCATGCCCAACTACGCCATGTCATGCTTTAAGCATCCCAGCATCATTATGCAAACAAATACAGTCATTGCTCACCGTTTTTGGTGGGATGCAAACCTGGAGAAGAAGAAAATGTGTTGGGTAGCTGGCAAAACTCCACCAAGCCAAAGTACGCGGGAGGACTGGGATTTAAAGATATAAAAACGGTCACCGATGCTCTCTTGGCCTAAGATAGGATGGCGGCTATTAGAAGATCCTACATCACTGGTGGCAAAGGTCCTACTAGGAAAATATGCAAAGAACTCCTCCTTTTTTGGAGTGCAACCACAGCCTCGGCGTTGCATGGTTGGCGCAGTGTCCTCATGGCCCGTGAAGTACTCCAGAAAAGGCTCGGTTGGGTGGTAGGGAATGGAGAGAGTATCAGGGTGTGGAGTGATCCATGGCTGTCATGCTCGACCCTTCAATCCCCTATAGGACCACCACCTGCTTCGGGAGATTCGCTCAAAGTGAGCAGCTTCCCTTGCCCCATCTCGAACAAGTGGAAATACGGACCAATAAAGAAACACTTACCTCAGTATGAGGATCAAATTCTCAAACTCATCACCAGCTCAGCACCCACAGAAGACAAACTAGTGTGGCTCCCGGACCCGAGCGGAACTACACCACAAAGACGGGATACGGGATAGCATGCCCATCAAGTTCCACCTCACGGAACCCTACCCCCATCCTTTGGACTGGCTCAACATATCTGGAACCTACAGACATCACCTAAAATCAAAGATTTTCCTCTGGAAATTGAATCAACAAGGCGATTTCCGGTTAGCTCCAACTGGCTTCTAGAGGGTTCCCCTCATTCTCCCTGTAAGAGATGCGGCGGGAGTGAAGACGATCTCCACGTCTTTAAGAATTGCCCCTTTTTGCAGTGGGAGTCTGGGACTTCCGCTCCCCTCACTTACAAACCCGACCTTAACTCCTCTTCTCTCGCCCCATACTCATTGATGGTTGCAAGATTGATACACTGACCTCCAACCTGTGGGCCTCCTTGTGGCCATTATGGCCATGGCTGCTGTGGAAACTTATGGAAAACGCCGTAATAAATTGTGCTTTGATGACAGGTTCTTCTCAGAGGCGGAAGTCCTTCAAAAATCAATCTCAGATGCAAAGGAATGGCAAACAGCCCAAAACGGCGGAGCATGTACCCGACTACACAGACAAAAGCTCCCCCTCTGATATCAATATGCCCTCGCCAAATCTCGGGAGCCTCCTGTTGGGTAAGACGGCAGCGTGGAACACAATCTCGAAACCTGCGGTATTGGAGGCATATTCAAAGGGGACATATCGCCACCATTACCAACCATCAGCTTCACTCAAGGTTCTATCTCCTCAGCGTTAATGGCCGAAGCCATTGTTGTCCGTTCTGCAGTCATGAAGGCTGCTTCGTCAAACATTCAATCACTTACGGTGCTCTCCGATTCCAAAGGCCTCATCTCGATGGTGAATGCTAAGGAGTCAAGACCAGCTTTGTATGGGATTCTGTCTGACATCTATCACTTTAGCTCTTCTTTCCAGTCTATCTCCTTTTCTTGTGTACCCCGCTTAGAAAACTTTGAGGCAGACTCTGTGGCAAAGGCTGCCCTCTCTCTAGCGGTCAACCATTTCCTCCTTTGGAGTGTAATGCCTTATCATCTATTGAAATCATTAGTTGTTGACCACAAAAAAAAGGACAGGGAAGAGCAACGTGAAAGTCAAAACCCTAATATCTAATAAACTAGAGCTAC
>CAJHQP010011273.1:0-15713 GCA_905132765.1 Moricandia arvensis
TCTCTAATGGTTACCTAAAGTCTACCCGGATCTCTCTTTACTTTTCTTGTCTAATCTCTCTATTCTCTCCATTCTTCAGTCTATCTTCTGTTTATACTCAAGTTTCTCTCAAGATTTCATCCTTCACAAAGAGTGGCTGGTTCTGGTTCAATATTTGTTCTATCTCGCCCTGTTCCGCTGCAGTCTCTTCTTTTATCTCAAACAGTTGTAAAGGCAGCTTAGGAGAAGATTGCTTTGCTTCTTCAGATTGTTGTATGGCAGGGGTTTTCAAGGTATCACAATCTGTGTTCCTGTGCTGTTCTTGTACCAAAGCATTGACTGCTTCTTGATCTCCTGCCTCTTTACATCTTGGATTTGTTGGCTGCGCAAATTGTTGGAAATCAAAGCTCATGCTGTGTGAGAGAAATCGCCATTAATGGCAGAAGAGAAAGCTTGATATGATGATGAGAAAGGTCTGATATTTAACTCATGAACTTGAATCAGAAACAGAGATTAGGAGACTTAAAGAGACTTAGAGAGAGAATAGAGATTAAGAAAGGGGGTAGATTAGAGGGAATCAGATTCAAGAACACTTTGTTTATTATGAAGTGGAGAGGGGAAATCCCCCTTACTCCCTTAATGTTTAAAATCGCCCAACACTGCCTTATATAGGCTTACAAGCTTTACAACTCAGAAACCTAAATCTAATGGCTGATAAATCACTTGAGAATGAATGGCTAGGATGGCTAGCAAGTTTGAATCTGGTCAAGGCAAGGAATGCTTGTGATTGGTTGCCCATAGGCTCCTATGAACAGGCTGGTTCTTTGGCTAGATACATGGTCTCCTTTGCTCTTCCTTTCCAGCAAGTGACAACCAGAACCATCCTGTCATCTCCCCTCTTCTTTCTTGCTGGCGCATGGCATCTTTCCTTGATGCCAATTTGATTCCTCTTGATCAGAACAAGCATCACTTGCGCCCTAAGTTTGCACGGCTTTCATTTTAGTTCATCCCGGGAAAGCATTTCGCCCTAGCTTTGCACGGTCTATGGTACAGACCTCCTGTCCGTACCACTCGCCCTATTTTTGCACAAACTCCCCAACCATCTTTAAAGGCCAAATGAGAACTTCTTTGGGTCGCCCTATTTTTGCACGGTCCGTAAAAGTCCGTACGGTTCGCCCTATTTTTGCACGGTCGACCATCTCCTCCCAAATGTCTCTAAATGGTGTCTAAGTCCCTCCTGGACTTGACTCTAGCTTTGCACATCTTTAAACACTCCTAAAGCCTTCTTAGACAGTCTCTGGAGGTCTTGCCCTAACTTTGTACGGGACCCAAACTTCACCCAAACTCATCCTTTGGCTCCATTTCATTTCTTCGAGTTAACACTCCCCCTCAAGCTTGACTCTAGTGATCCTAAGTCAAGCTTGGAATCTTGAAGAATTCCCTCATTAAAAACCTCGCCAAAGAAAACCCTTTTTGGGATAAAACCTTGATGAGGGAAAAAGAGTATGTTCCTCAAGGCCTAGGGATTGGCCAGTGGGTCTTTGGGTCTTAGCATCAGTGTGATGGACACAAAGACCCTGGATCATGCCTCAACACATGTGTGCATCTCACATGACTTCAATGCACACAACACCACCCTTCTTGTACTCTCTTGAACTGATCTTGGTCACTCTCTCTTTCTCACAACCGTCTTGTTGTGTTCAAGGCTCAGACTACACCAGATTACATTCAAGGAGATATAAGCTTCATAACACCTTCTTGGACCTCTTCTTGAATGGCTTGTGTCTTCCCTTCTTTCATGGCTTCTTGCCTTCTCTTTCAGGTCATACCACACGCCTATCTCCTCCTTGTCTTCTTGAGTATCCAAGTAAGGTACCTGATACATCATTCTACAAGTGTATCAGTTCTCAAGAGATAAACCTATCATGAATATATATAAAGTGTTAAGATCAGGTTTACTCCCTTGTTTAGATGGTGAGGAGTGGCTTCCTTGATCCGCCACTTGAATCCTCACACACTGAGCCTTACAGCTCCTTCTCTTATCATGCAAGCTCATCCACACTCCCCCTCAAGCTTGAGACCGAGTATAGAGAAGGTCCAAGCTTGAATGGTGAGCGCATGTTAGCTCTTTGATAAGTCATGTGGAGAGTACCACCATCTTCTCCAGACTTGATACTTGAGCCTCCACTACATTACCATTGCATAGAGGAGATACCTCAGTCCACTCTACAAGCACTCCTCACTTAGCTTGTTGAGTGACCTTCTTCCTCCTTCACTGCGGCATGATCTCTTTCTAGATCAGCATGCAATGGCCTTGAGTACCACAGGTCATTGAGCTCCAAGGATCATCAGGTGGCTCACTTTGCTCCCCTCCTCAAGTTTTGGAATGAGCACACACCAAACTTGAAGTGAGCCTCAATGAGCCTTAAGATCAGGAGCATTCCATCTAAATGGACAATGCATTCAACCACTGATCAACCTTCCCCTTTTAACTCCAATGCCTTTGATCATCAGTCTCCTCCAGACTTAGATGATGATCACTTGGCTTGTGTATTTGAATACACACCAGCAACCTTTCCCTATGGGATTAGCATTCCTCTTTCACTCGGATGTATGGTGAACAAAGAGCACACCTAGTGAACCTGAAACAACACTCAAACTCCAGCAAAGATAAGACACAATGCATTGGCTTGTGCCAATGTCTCACTCGCATTGCGCTTAGACAGATTCTTATTATCATTAAGATCCATCTAATGCAAGTTTCCACTCTCTAAATGCTATGGATGAACACATCAGGAACTATCCCAAGCAAATAGGCAATCCTTTCCTGCCTTAAATGACCATTAGACTTAAGTCTAGATGTCTCAACCTTAAGGCAGTAACCATGACAATAGAATGCAACAGCCTTAACCTATTCTATTCTATTCATGAATGCAATCTGGATTAGATACAACTATCTATCATCCTAGCAAAACATTCATTTAGAACAGAGACTAAGCATCATTACCATTTCCAAATACCAGACCCAAATGCTTTACTTTAACAAGTTTCTATTCATGTATGCAAGCAGATTCAGAACATACTATCTAATATCATGTCAAGCATCATTTAGAACTTAAGTAAGCATTTTTTAAATTCTCAAACACCAAACAAGACTTATTAAGCATCCTGGGACAGATTCAAGATAATATAATCAAGCAATCATTAATAATATCCTCAGGTTTCAATCACATACTCAACACGCAGCAAGAGTCATTATCACAGTCTCAATATCAAGATGAGTTTAAGGTTTGCTTACTCAAGGAACCAGGTTGGTTCCTTAGTCTCTAGATGCAAACCACCAAGGCTTTTGTTGGATTCTGGAGTCTGGATCGTCACCCACCTCCTTCTCCTTCATTCCATGGCCACCATCTTGTACCAAACAGCTCAAAGACCCCTCCTTTCTTCAATATTTTAAGGCGCCAAGAACATGACACCATCTTCTTTGTACCAGATGAGAAATAGCACTTGGATAAGGCACCTTGGAGGCTGGTTAGCTAGACCTCTCCAAACACCTTTGCTTCCAGAATAACAGTCACCATCTGGCTGGTTAGAGAACAGCTTGAGAGACAAGGAGAACACACCATCTTGAAGCTTCAGTCTTCAAAGAACTAGAACCAGATGCACATGTCTTCAAGGTTTTGATTTGAGCTGAGGAGAGAGCTGTGTGTTTCTGCGGAAGCTATCACCAAGATCTGATGAACCTGGCTCTGATACCATGTTGGAAATCAAAGCTCATGCTGTGTGAGAGAAATCTCCATTAATGGCAGAAGAGAAAGCTTGATATGATGATGAGAAAGGTCTGATCTTTAACTCATGAACTTGAATCAGAAACAGAGATTAGGAGACTTAAAGAGACTTAGAGAGAGAATAGAGATTAAGAAAGGGGGTAGATTAGAGGGAATCAGATTCAAGAACACTTTGTTTATTATGAAGTGGAGAGGGGAATCCCCCCTTACTCCCTTAATGTTTAAAATCGCCCAACACTGCCTTATATAGGCTTACAATCTTTACAACTCAGAAACCTAAATCTAATGGCTGATAAATCACTTGAGAATGAATGGCTAGGATGGCTAGCAAGTTTGAATCTGGTCAAGGCAAGGAATGCTTGTGATTGGTTGCCCATAGGCTCCTATGAATCAGGCTAGTTCTTTGGCTAGATACATAGTCTCCTTTGCTCTTCCTTTCCAGCAAGTGACACCAGAACCAGCCTGTCATCTCCCCTCTTCTTTCTTGCTGGCGCATGGCATCTTTCCTTGATGCCAATTTGATTCCTCTTGATCAGAACAAGCATCACTTGCGCCCTAAGTTTGCACGGCTTCATTTTAGTTCATCCCGGGAAAGCATTTCGCCCTAGCTTTGCACGGTGGATGGTACGGACCTCCTGTCCGTACCACTCGCCCTATTTTTGCACAAACTCCCCAACCTTCTTTAAAGGCCAAATGAGAACTTCATTGGGTCGCCCTATTTTTGCACGGTCCGTACAAGTCCGTACGGTTCGCCCTATTTTTGCACGGTCGACCATCTCCTCCCAAATGTCTCTAAATGGTGTCTAAGTCCCTCCTGGACTTGACCCTAGCTTTGCACATGTTTAAACACTCCTAAAGCCTTCTTAGATAGTCTCCGGAGGTCTTGCCCTAACTTTGCACGGGACCCAAACTTCACCCAAACTCATCCTTTGGCTCCATTTCATTTCTTCAAGTTAACACAAATAACCAAATTGATGAGTTCTCTTTTGATATCCACAACCATAACAAACTTTTGGCTCATCTCTGGATGCTCTAGGGCGTGCCCTAACTGATCTTGATTGGCTATGTAACCTTTCCAAATCAAGTTGACCATACTTCTTGGCTACAAACTTTTTCTTCATGACAGCCTTCATCTCATACCAAGAAGAAACTTGAAACTCTCCAATGTGTCTCCTATGGTTAGCAAGCTGATGCCACCAATCAAAAGCATATCCAAATAATCCAGTTGTTGCTAGTTGAGCCTGCCTCTCTGCTGTATACCCCTGACAGTTGATAAGTAAGTCCATCTTCTTTCCCCATTCTAGGTATGTATATAGATCAAAGTCTCCATAGAAGGATGTAATTGTAAGCTTTTCTTCATCTCCAGCCATCTAAGATGCTTGTAAACTTCTAATTTCGTGCTCCTTGGTTAAAATTAAAACCCTAACCTTCAAGTGGCTCTGATACCACTTGGTACGGCCCTGGAATGGCTGTCTCTCCCTAGATCACTTGAAGGGGGTGTGGGTGAATGATAGATGATGATGATGGACTTTGCTTAAGAGCTATGGATTGCTCAGAAGCTGTTTTGCTACTCTCAAACGCAGGATTACCCTGGGTATTGTCTGAGATGGATCACAGAAGTTGAATTCTTCCTTAGTGTGATGTATAACACGTCCACAACGTGAACAAAGGAGTCAAGTCTCCAGAACAATCATGTTTTGCACCAAAAGGCAGTTTTATTGAAAATATCGATTGAATGAGTACATGAACGTGAAAGAGGCTTATAATGCCTAACTAAATCCTTAATCCTTAACCAGATTGGTTTAGGACGTCCTAATCCAATTTAAGATTGGTTTACTACTCCTAATCCTATTAGAACTTAGTTTACAAAAACTGAAATTACAAATAAAGGAAATAAACCAACAAGCTGGTTCTTCTTTGGTTTCCTCCTTGCCACGACTTGAACTTGATTTGGAGTGTCTCCTAATGGGTTTTAGATCATCCACGTCATGTTGATCCAGCAAGAAAGCAATTGGATCAAGCATCTGGTTGCAACTCTCTTTTTGGGCCGAAAAAGCCTTATTTTGAGCAACTTCAAATCTAACCCAATCCAGAAACTTCCTGACATGTTTTCCTTGTTATCCATACATAATTGGACGAGGAGAATGGTCTCCATAGCTCCTGTTTAAGCTCAGCTGGTTGAATCCTCTCTGTTCAAGCTGTTTCAAGGATGTACCAAGAGTTCGTCTCTTCTCTCTGTCCAGAACCTCATAGATCATGCCAATAAGACCATGAAACTTTCCATTAAGCCAAGCATTGATCAGTAGCTTAGCCATTCCATACATGAATCCCATATCTTGAGTTTGAGACAGATCAGGCTGATAAAGGCTGCACCAGTCACCCTGAAGTTGAATCAAGATCATAGGAGTTATGATGAAGATGTTATCCCACTTTTTACCGAAGTGACTCTAGTTTACTCTGTTTGGAGATTTGGCAATTTATACTTGATACTAATAAAACCAGAATGAATCACGATGTAAGAAGCTTGATTTGGACTCATTAATCAGTATAGAATCACCCTGGAGTTGAATCAATATCATTGGAGTTCTGATGAAGAAGTTATCCCACTTTTAACCGAAGTGATTCTAGTTTACCCTGTTTGGAGATTTGGCAATTTCTTCTTGATACAAATAAAATCAGAATCAATCACGATGTAAGTGTTGAACTGAATCAGGAATGAGGATACAAAGATTGGAGAAGGCTTAAGGAAACCAAGTTGAGTGTGTCCGTAAAAGGCCGTACAAGGCCGTACAACTAGGCCGTACACCTTTG
Organism: Moricandia arvensis; assembly: GCA_905132765.1. Classification (NCBI taxonomy): domain Eukaryota; kingdom Viridiplantae; phylum Streptophyta; class Magnoliopsida; order Brassicales; family Brassicaceae; genus Moricandia; species Moricandia arvensis. The sequence goes on from CAJHQP010011273.1 coordinate 6,579, forward strand.
GTTACCAAAAGGTGAAATGGATCAACCAAAGGTAAAAGGAGAAAGTTAACCTTGCCGGGCACAAGTTTATACTCTATGTCTAGGATCAACGAACCTTATGGATAAGGGGAGCTCGTGCCTTGACAGACTGGCACAGCTGGAAAGGAGAGCATCTAGTCAAGATGCCAAAGGCATCAAGCATGTGAAGCCTCTCGTCCACAAGATTCAAACGGGACGATCCTCCAGCCTTGACTACACACGATCCTGTTGAAACCTTATCCTGTATCCGTTGTATTAAGCTTTATCCTTCTCTATATATTTGTAACACTTCCTCATTATCAATCAAGCAAGTAATTCGAGTCTCATTCTTTTCTCTCTAGTGTTCTTGAGCTCCCAAATGGGTTCTTGAACAAATCCGCTCCTATTCTCTTACTCTCTCTCTTAATCTCTTCTAATCTCTCTATTATACTCTATTCTACCTTTGCATACTCAGATTCTACTCATTCTTTCATGGTATCAGAGCCAGGTTCTCTTGAATCTGGGTTGCTACGTTGAAGACTCAAGATGGAGAACACCAAGACTACTATCATTCCGGTTACTTTGAAAGGGGGGAACTATCTCCTTTGGTCGAGGGTAGTGAAGACTGCCGTGGGGAGTAAGGGCTTGTGGAACCACATCCTTGAAGATGGAGCTCCCAGGATCATTACTCATGAAGGTGACAAGGAGATTGTCACGTGTGATGAAGAGAAGTGGATGCAAGAGGATATGCTTGTGATATCCATTCTCCAAAGCTCACTGGATCCATCGATTTTGGAGGCTTATATCTACTGTGAGAAGGCTAAAGATGTATGGGAAACACTTCAAAAGGTGTATGGAAACATCTCAAACCTTACCAGGGTGTTTGAGATCAAGAGAGCTATCAACAAACTTAGCTCAGGAGGATATGGAGTTCACCAAACACTTGGGAAAGTTTAGAGCTTTATGGTCTGAGCTTGAAATGCTAAGGCCTAGCACTACTGATCCGGATGAGCTGAATGAGAGACGTGAGCAGGATAAGGTCTTTGGCCTACGCCTTACTCTCAACTCAAGCTACAATGATCTCATTAAGAAAATCCTAAGATCAGAGAAGCTCCCATCTCTTGAAGAAGTGTGCTCGGAAATCCAGAAGGAACAAGGGTCATTGGGACTCTTTGGAGGAAAGGGAGAGCTTACCTTGGCTAATCAAGCTGAAGGACCACATGCCAACAAGGTGAACAAGTATGAGGAAAGGAGGTTCAATGAAAACTGTGATCATTGCAAGAGACAAGGTCAGAAGAAGCACCAGTGCTGGATCCTTTACTGATGCGGCCATCAAACCAGTAGCTGAACCAGAGGCCAACCAGTTGCACCAATCAATCAACCAAAGGACCAGCCAGGACATGTGTGCTGTCAAAACGCCATATATCTTCAACCCGGAATACTTTTGCCATGAAACTAATTTTAAAGCATTATATACTCAAGAAGGAGTCAACCCCAATTGGAATCATTCTCCAAAGCTATTCGGAACAGGAAGATATGAATTTTACAAACCGGAGGTTCTCAAGCCCGTTCATCTACGAGTATCCGAGTTTAGGAATTGTTTCAAGCCCAAGGAAGAAGGTATACGATCCAAAAACAACTCGTGGGCTTCAAGATGGATCTCTTAGCTTTCCAAAAATCCCAGAATGAGAAGAAATGGGTCACGGAATTATAAAGTTATGATCCAATCTCCAGAACCGGCCAAATCAGTGCTACACTTGCCTCAATTGGGAGCTAGCCGGTTCAATCTTAGTCAAACCGAATCATGGCGACCAGGAGTGTTTTATTATCATATAAGAAGTATATCCAAGGGTCCAGGAGGATAGAAGTGTTCTTACCATGGACCAAGAAGCATAGGATCAGGAGGATCTATTTCTGGCCACACTTACCTTATTTGGAGCCTCAAGAATTCAAACTCCAACAGCTATATTCCTCTCAGCTTATGCACGAGTTAAGCACCCTCCAATGCATCCAGAAGGTTCCCAGGAAGCTATCTTACCCCCTTAAAACCGTCCAGATTCAAAGATTCTCAAGCCAAGACCAAATCCCAAAGATATCTCTCTAAAGACCTTATTTCGATCTTCGTCAGCACCATTTAAGCCATTTGCTTTATTTGTTTCCTTTTGCTTCATATGGCCGTTTGGCCTTGTCTAATGGTCGTGCTCTATATAAGCACACTCATTTGTACATTTTAGAATCACCTTTCAATCAATAAAATTCAGTACCAAGAGTATTTCTTTCAAAGAGTTGTCTTTGAGTTGTTCTTTAGTTTCTAGGTGTGAGATACATTAGGAGACTATAGAGATCGTGTTTCATAGGTTCCTTGAGAGATTCAGAAGCCTTGAGAAACAGATTGAGAGAGTCAATCATCACCCACGGATTGAGAGAGTCAATCGCCATCCATCCAGCATCATCGATCCATCCATACGCCATATTCAACCTTCACTCCATCCATCATTCCATCCCTTATCCTTTTTATTTCCTTTGTTCTTATTTTGTTTATCATATCATTTCCTTACTATTCTATCTTGTTTCAGGTTATATTGGACGGAATAGAGCAGTAGCTATTCAATCGACCAGCACCATATCCATCGGTTTCTCGGTCATTACCATTCTCATCGCCCATCACACCACCCTCGCTCCCAGCCTGTAACATTTGGTATCAGAGCTTTAAAAGCTCCTGACCCCAGGTTATATCAATCCTCTCTATCATCTTTTAGTTTCATTCTTGCTTAGTTTGCATTTTATAAAATTGAAAACCCATAAAAATTGTCATTTGTTTCTAGTTTTATTTCTGCCATTTTTGTGTTCTTGATAAAAAGAAAACCAAAGAAGAAGAAGTTGAGTTGTTTTGATCCACGAAATTCATTTGAAATCTTAGTCTAGTTTTTTGCATTCATTGCCCCAGCTCCCATTGCCATACTTGAGATCCTTGCATTTAGTTTATTTCCTTGTTTCCTTTTTCGGTTTATTGCAATCAAGAAAATTCAAAAAAAAAATATATTGTTACTGCATTTGTTTCCTAGTATTCTTGCTTATTACCACTTGCATAATTCCATATCATTCTGATTTATTTCGTGCATATAACTTTGCATTAAAAAAAAATTATTCAACTTTGTCCATTATTTTCAACTTTCCATTATCGGTTTAGCATAAAGTTGCATTATCATTGTTCATTTGATTTCTCAGATACCTAAGGCACGAGTTTGATTTATTTATCTTGCAAGGTACATCAAATCAAGTCTATGGATTATGAAGAAGATGATCTAAGTGAGATCAATACCTCAGAAATATATTGGGGAGAAGAACCGGATGACTTAAGTGATGAAGGAGAAGACAAGATGGGGAGAGGCTTCTGTAAACCATCTCTTTTGAGGAGAACTTTCGGATTCGAAATCCAGCGAGATGGACGCCCATAATTGAAGAATTATACCATTGACCCCACAGCCCTCCTGAACAGGATTTATTTACCCTTCATCCAGGCTTTTCATCCACATACCTTCAGCATTATGGTGTGTGCAAGAGGACTACACCAATCCAAACACATTTCTTCAATTTGGTCAAGACCAAGGCGGCCCATTGTCAGTGGTATGTGAGAAAAAGGGTACGAAATATAATAATATATAAAAAAACCATATAACAACTCGAACCAACCTTCTATGCGTAGAAATAGGCGTATGTAAGTGATATCATGGAAGCATTGCGGGTCCGCGAAAAGTTGACAAGTGAGAAACGGTACTCATACAATACTCAACACTACTATAAGAAACCAACCTACTCTTGCGAAGACACAAGAGGAGTGCTATGGTACATCTTATGAGGATAATCACTACAGAGCCGGGCACGAAATAGGTGTCAGGAGAGAAGAATAGAAGACAAAATAACCTTTCTTGGGTAATTAACTGATAGTTCGACTGCTAGATCTCCACCAAACGGTCTAAGGGAGGTGTTCAGTTTTCACTATGTGCAAGTATACTCCCGAAGATGATATATTATTTGATATAATAAGAACAATGGGTATAAGCAATGGGTACGTACATTGAAAGAAGTGTGGCTACGGGGTTCCCAACTATAACAGTACAGAGCGAGAAGAAAGAGAACAAGTTAACCAAGTAACTACCACTTCAGGAGAGCAGAGTGACCAAGCCTTCAGTAGAAGAAATTGGTCACCTATTCACAAGAGAGGGTGGAGACTCTATTAAAGCAGGTACCAGACTCTTAATTCAAACGAATTTCTGCACAAAGCCTTAACCGTGGTAGGACTATGTTAGAAAAGACCTTATAAGAGCTTTTTCAGATGTTTATGGATTGGGCGATAGAGATTAAAGTCTATTCTTAAACGGAACCATACAACAGGTAGATACCCACATGTTACAATAAGATTTGCTTCGCCGGTGAATCAAGGTATGCTTCCAAAGACAAACACGAAGCCAGAAAGATTGGGATGGCTCCTAACAAGCCCAAAAGCCTTCGCACCATGGATAACATATGTCTCGGCTGTATACACCCAAACGGATACTCTCAGAGGCTTCGTACCTGAATGCGAACAATCAAGTCAAGGAGTTATCGGGGCCATAGGTGAAACCCAGAGAGATTTGTCGCCATAGATGAGAGCACAGAATGTACCTTAGCCGAGCTAGCCAAGGTAATAAGTGGGTGGATGCGCAGAAGATAGGGCACATGCGGGAAGGTCCTTTAACGGCGAGAAATGTACATACGGAAGTCGCAACATGGTTCACACTTGCAACACCCCCTTCCTACTCTGAGGTTTGCAGAAGGTTTAGCGAAAGGAAGTAGTAAAAGGGCTCCAAGGGAGACTATATAAACCCCCAAGAGAAGGGAGACAACCACATTCAAAAGCCCAACGCTAAGGTTTCATTTCTACGCTCACGTTTATTAATAGAAACCCGTAAAGATGAACACACAACATTGATATATAGGAGTTCATAAGCGTGGACACTTGTCTCTTCTGCTTGGTTCGTCCATCGAAGATTGATAATCCAGTGCTGGAAACGAGTAGAGGCAAAAAGAAGACTCATCTACTATGTGGAAAGGAGGAAACATCCTAAAAATTATCAGGAAATAAATGCGAGTGAAGGTAATTCCTATACAAAAGCCTGGAATTGCGGTAAAAGCATCTTTCGCCCAGGTGCATTTGAATCATGAAGTATCCGCGCAACATTGCCCATTGATAGCCAAAATGGCATTTGTTGCTAGATGACCAGGCAGTCAGCTGAGAGGAGGGCCATTGAAGTCCAGTAAAAAGGAGCACCAGGGGGTAATCTGGGATTGGACCAGTAGATTATAAGAGCCAAGACAATTATCAAGCCTACCAAATCGGTCGAAGGGGAGTAGTCATATCCATCGGGGAGGGGCCAACAGCGCACACTATGCCAGCAATGCCCAGGGTTATTTGAGGACTCCTTAGCATACTGCCACAAGGTGAGGCCAACATCGATAGTATCGGAGACATATTACCATGCTATACCCGGATTATACCAGGTATGATTCCTAAGGACCAAAATGAGTAGCAGAAGATAGATACCTAAATATGAATCGAGCGGTGTGTATTGATGGTGTTACCTGGAAGGCAAGTCAGGATGAAGTCAGGCCAAAGAAAAGACCACATATGTAACCAAGGGGAATCCGTTCCACATCTGTGACTTTGACTACAAGATGAGAATCTATACGCGAACGATAAGAACTAGATATACCCCTCCACAAAGGCTCGCGCCAGATACATGGTTACATCATGAGTCTCACTTATCCGAGTCCGACGGCGAATCTTTATTCGGGCTCTGGCTAACATTAATGATGGGTTCTTTGGCAGAGTAGTTATTATACTAAATCGAGCGTGTACAAGTATTTTCTCATGGCATCTCAAGCTAATTGTTACTATTACCAACAAAAACCCAAGGAATAATGATGTACAATAATGCATTGCGTTAGTGTTTCCTTGCCGAAGAGAGTTGTTGAGTTTAATGGTATTTTCAGGGGAACAAAGGCATAGGTGAACAACAAAAGAGGCGTACAGTGAATAATGATCCAGCATACGAAGGGATAGCGAGCTCATAATGAAAGAGGAGAAAGGAAATGGTGGTGGGAAATGAGAATCCAAGATAGAGGGACATCTAGTCCAGGAAGGTTGAGGCAAACAGCAACCCCTAGGCCTGACCTCCTCAGAACGCAAAGCGCCCCGAGGAAGATAATAACAACAACTTGCCACCCCCCAGTTAAGTGGTTCCAAGCTGAGGTACCGAGAATGAAACACTAGATGTTTAAGGTCCTCCTTGGTCTTCCGTACTCAAAAGGGAATTGATTGGACGAGAAAAGTTACCCGGGGTAAGAGTAATACTTTGTGATCTCGATGCGCGACACCGGTCAACTTCTACTAGGGAGCATTCAAGGCATAAGGATCTTAAATCGCAACCACAAAGTCAGACCAACGTACGACGGCAACCACGGGAGAGCTAATGACTCTTTAGGCCGGCGGTTTGCGGATTGATGCTCTTAGCCCTGTTACCTCGAGGAACATGGGCCCTCGCTAGCTGTGCTCGTTCCAGGAAGGAGATCCTGGTCAAAGATGCCAAAGGACCTCGCAGTGTAGAAGCTTTTCCAGAGCCTTACCAAGAATGATCAAGATAATCGGAGGAGGAGAACGAGTCTCCTTGTTGCTTTGACCATCCACTTATCGTTCACCTCTTGCTCATTTAAAACACCACCCAATTACTACACAAGAAAAAGTCAATGGAACACACAATGGTATTCCTGCGAACTTCCGTATCCAGTTATTGGTCGTGAGGGGAATGTCTTCACACTCTCTAACTGCCATTCTTCTATACAAGTCTCTAAAGCTGTAGTTAACCTGCTGTATGCTATTATATCCTAGGCAAAGGATACACTAGCGGGAAATATTCAGTCTCCTCTCTTAGTTCTCTCGTTCAATGGTTTCTATTCTTTCTCGTTCGAGTTCTTCCTGTTGCCGTCGCTCTTATTCCTTGCGCTTTCTGAGTTTATATTGCTCCCTCCCTGCTTTTCCCGGGTAAGAGAATGGCGTTTAACACCTGGGCATCAACTTATTCTGTCTTCTCTAGTCTACCTCTTTCAGGTGCTCCAATCTCTAACTCTATCTACTTGCGTCAACATCCTCACATGACCCTAACTGAGAACAGGTAGTCACATTTTTTGTCTATCGCATTTAAGCCATATATGTTGTAAAAGCTCTAACATATTAGTTCACTTTATTGGGATTATATAGCACGAAACCCTAGGTTAGAGCACTGTTCACTGAATGAACTCCTGATGATATATAGTTTCCACTCTACTAACAACCACCTTGGGTTATTTTAAGTTTATCAGATCCTCTTCCCATGCTGGTTTCAACGTCAAACCATGAGTAGAATCTGTCTGCTCTTATGGAACGGCCCCACACATCATCTCTGCTTAGAATCGAAGACACTCTCATGGAGGAGGCGGTGAACAAGATCAGGTGTTTGGGTTTGTCGAGGTGCGTGTTTGTAATGTTTTGAAGCCCTTGAGAGTGCGTAGTCTTCTCCATGTGTACTGTATACTCCCAGAAGACCTAGTCAAACAGGGCATTGTCTAACATTTGGTGAGGTTGTCCGCAATATACCGAATCGTTCCCTATTACAAATCTTAGGTGATGGTGAATGCAAGAGGCGACCCGATCCATCCACTCTATGTTCACCAGTGTCAATCCAACAAAACACCTTGAAAGAACTTGGAGTCCTCTGATTTCTTCGTTTCCGAGGGGAGGTCCAAGCACCACCAAAAAGACAAGGAGAGGAAGGGTGGGGGCACTATGAGGCGTCTAGTCCTCATTCCCAATCAACCAAAGAGCATCCTAGGTGACGCAAGTCAAGTGTATCAGAGCAAAACTTTGGTTGGAAGTACTCGTTTTTTCTCTCTGTGGGTGTTATATTTTAGTGTGCAATCCGGTGAACTGTGTTCCACTCCTCCTATCACCCTTGAATGAGCAGGGCCAGTAGAAACTAACTTGTTCAGGACTGCAAGTCAGGTCTGTCGATACGAGATTAGACAAGGGCTGCATCTCTTATTTTAAACATTTCCCTTGTTTTCTGTGAGTTTTATGCCGAGAAAACACACGCTATTAGTGAGGGATGAGAGAAACCCCTAGGCCGCTCCGATTGACTCAACCTGTGAGGATCACTGTTCAATCGGTTCTAACTTTGTTTATCACCTTAGAGAAGGACGCACAAGTGTTAGGGAGTTAAAGGGTGAGTTTATAAGAGGTGGTGCTAAATAAAGCGCATGTGAGGAAGGAGCATAGGAAAAAGATTTAGAGAGCTTTTTCCTGTTTTTGTCATTGGAAACTATTTTCCATTTTAACTAGCCTAGGCACGGAAATATCTCCCTTTTTTCTTTGTGCCTTTTCGCAGAAATCAAATCAAAGAGCGTATGTTTGTGAGTGCTCAAACCGAGTATCTGGCACAAGAAGAGGTTGAAGAAAAGCTGTACACTCGTTCCAGCGAAACTCACCACACAGCTTCTCACTGGTTGCATGTAAGGGCTATGCACAAGATCCAGAACGCACACAACACAGTGATCTCTGACGATCGATGAAGGGACCATAGAACCTCAAACTGACACATGCCTGGATAATGCGGTCTAGACGCAGACACACAGGACTCACAGTCGAAGAAGCTTTACTAGCAACCGGACTGCACAAACCGGGAAGAAACGAGAGGAGGTGAGGAAGAGAGAACCACATCATGGCAACTTCCCTGGAAGTCTGCATGGATGTTTATTGAGGGGAGGATCGGTCAACAATGAGTTATGTCAGCACCCTCAGTTCATCCTCAAGAAGACCTAGGCGGTTCCAAGGGAGGGGGAGACTAGGTATGAACCATGAGCATGAGCTATTGCTGGAGCTCTTATCTCAAGATCACAGATACCCCCCCAGTGTCCATTTTGGCAAAGCTTTTGAGCGGATGCCTACCTGAGTGGGGAGACATTAAGATTTTGAATTTAGTCTTTTTCAGGTAAGCAGTTTTTCACCAAACCACAAAGAAGAGTTTTCAGATGCTTGCCACTGGAGCAGGACTATGCGAAAAGGGT
>CAJHQP010011274.1:0-15712 GCA_905132765.1 Moricandia arvensis
TTCTTTTCTCCTTGACGGCTCTCTCTCTAGAAAGTGTGTCGAGTTCTGGTGTGTAATATCCAGAGACCTAAGGGTGTCTAAATTGGTGTGTCATATCCGGTTTGTTCATCTAGGAGTATCAAGAGATCATCCATCCCTCTTGTGTCACCATTAAATCCACACGCCTTGAAGAACTTGAGTCTCTAATTCGTTCTTGCAAGGATCTATCCATTCCCATCAACCAAAGAGCATCCTAGGGATGCATCAGTTCTGGTGTGTAATATCCAGAGACCTAAGGGTGTCTAAATTGGTGTGTCATATCCGATTTGTTCATTTAGGAGTATCAAGAGATCATCCATCCCTCTTGTGTCACCATTCAATCCACAAACCTTGAAGAACTTGAGTCTCTGATTCGTTCTTGCAAGGATCTATCCATTCCCATCAACCAAAGAGCATCCTAGGGACGCATCAAGTGGTATCAGAGCAACTTTGGTTGGGAAGTGCTCGTTTTCTCTCTTATTGTTTTTGTTTCATCCGTGTTTCATCTCTATTACCTTGATTAAGCAATAGATCTAATCTGTTTAGGGCTGCTCGAGTTTCATAAGAGACTATACAAGTTTTTTTAAACTTTTCCTTTTTGCTTGCGAGAAACCCTAGAGAGAGAGAAACCCTAAGCCGCACAAGTTTTTTTTTCCTTTTAGATCACTTTGTTTCATCTGTTTAACTTGTTAGTCACCTTGAACACGAGTAGGTTAAAGTTGTTAGGGTGCTAGAAAACCTTAGAGAAGATTAGACAAAGTTTAGAGAAATTTCCTTTTGCTTGTAGGCGGAAACCTTTTCCTTTTTACCTAGCCGATTTGTTCCTTTTTGCTTTTGTCTTGCAAAACAAGCTTGCTTTCGTGTTCTCCTTTTTCCTTTTTGCTTATCTTGTTACCTAGAAACCTTTTACTGGTTATTTTTGTTTACCTTTGTTTAGGAAGCATGGGATCCGAGTCTGAAGAAGAAGCTGCACTCGTTAGGAAGAACAAGCTTCTCATGGAGGCTATGTCGGCTCAACTCAATCAGAACATGGTAGCAACCATGACCGAGATGATGAGGACCAACCTCAATGACATCCGGAGAGAGCTCAGAGAAGACATAAGGAGAGCTACTAGTCAATTGCCAAACCGAGAGGCTAGAGAGAAGAGAGACCTCATGCAACTCGCCAAGAGCATGCTGGTTATGAGGAGACTGACAATGAGTATAAACACCTCAGTTCATCCTCAAGCCAAAGCCAAAGAAGACATAGGCGTGTCCAAGAAAAAAGGATGAACCAGGGAGATGAGCTTGCTGGTTTGAAGATAATGATACCCCCATTCCATGGCAAAGCTGATCCGGATGCCTACCTTGAGTGGGAGAAGAAGATTGAGCTAGTCTTTCAGTGTAAGCAGTACACAAACCACAAGAAGATTCAGATTGCGGCTACTGAATTCTATGACTATGCTCTAAGCTGGTGGGATCAGTACATCACAACTCGTAGAAGGAATGGAGAGGAACCAGTTGAGACTTGGACAGAGATGAAGTCTATCATGCGCAAGAGGTTTGCTCCAAGCCACTACCAGAGAGACTTGCATCACCGGCTTAGAAAGCTTACTCAAGGTTCAAGATCAGTGGAGGAGTATTACCAGGAGATGGAGTTGCTCATGCTAAGAGCTAGCATATCAGAAGATAGAGAAGCAACCATGTCAAGTTTCCTATGTGGTTTAAACCGAGAGATACAAGACAATGTTGAGATGCAACATTATGTGGAGCTTGAAGAGATGCTACACAAGGCTATTCTTGTGGAGCAACAGCTCAAGAGGAAGGGACATTCACGCAACCACTATGGCTCTAACCGGTTACACAACACCAAGGAAGAGAAGACACCTTACCCTAAGGAGTCTAAGCCGTTCCAGAAGGATCACAAGTCCTATCCAAGAGAAGAGACCAAACCAAGCAGTGGTTTTGACAAGGGCAAAGGCAAGGTTGAAGCTTCTAGTTCCAGAGCTCGTGATGTCAAGTGTTTCAAGTGCCAAGGAAGAGGTCATTACGCCACTGAATGTACCAACAAGAGAGTCATGATCTTGCTGGAAGATGGAGAGTATGCCTCAGAAGATGACAACACCGTGTCTGACCAAGAAGACACTGAAGAAGAACATGAAGAAGGACCAGTCCAGGGGAAACTCTTAGTAGCAAGACGGCTTCTAACCTTGCAAAATAAGGCTGAGGAGCTGGAGCAGCGTGAGAACCTCTTCTACACCCGTTGCTTGGTCCAAGGAAAAGTGTGCAGCCTCATTGTTGATGGAGGTAGTTGTGTGAATGCTGCGAGTGAAACCCTGGTCAAGAAGTTGGGATTGAAGGTTCAGAAGCATCCCAAACCTTACCGGCTACAATGGCTGAATGAAGAAGGCACCATGAAGGTCTCAAGTCAAGTCCTTATTCCCTTAGCCATTGGGAGATATGAAGATGAAGTCTTGTGTGATGTGTTGCCTATGGAAGCTGGTCACATACTTCTTGGAAGACCCTGGCAATCTGATAGCCGAGTTATCCATGATGGCTTCACCAACAAGCACTCCTTTGAGTTCAAGGGACGCAAGACCACTCTAGTTCCCTTGACACCTAAGGAAGTTCAACAAGATCAGGTTCAACTCCAAAAGAAGAAGGAGATTGATCTAAAACCGGCTGGAACTAAGCAGCCAAACTTCTATGCTAACATGGGTGATATCAAAAGAACTCTCCATTCTCAACAATCTGCTATCTTACTTGTGTTTAAAGAAACTCTTTTGAACCTAACAGATTCTACACCGATGTATCCGAGTGAAATGGTTTCTCTTTTGCAGGTGTTTCAAGATGTATTTCCAGACGACAATCCCATTGGTTTACCACCTTTGAGAGGGATTGAGCACCAGATAGACTTTGTTCCAGGATCTACACTTCCAAACCGTCCAGCATACAGAACCAACCCGGTTGAGACCAAGGAGTTGCAAAGACAAGTAGAGGAACTCATGGAGAAGGGCTATATCCGAGAGAGTTTGAGCCCATGTGCTGTACCAGTGCTCCTAGTGCCTAAGAAGGATGGTACATGGCGAATGTGTGTTGATTGTAGATCAATCAACAACATCACAGTGAAGTATCGCCATCCTATCCCTAGACTTGATGATATGCTTGATGAATTGCATGGTTCTTGCATCTTTTCTAAGATAGATTTAAAAAGTGGTTATCATCAGATTAGGATGAAAGAAGGAGATGAATGGAAAACTGCATTCAAAACTAAACATGGATTATATGAGTGGTTAGTTATGCCATTTGGATTAACCAATGCACCTAGTACATTCATGAGGTTAATGAATCATGTTCTTAGGTCATTCATAGGCATTTCTGTTGTAGTATACTTTGATGACATCTTAGTATATAGCAAGAACTTAGAAGAACATCTAGAACATCTTAGGCTGTCCTGAATGTTTTAAGGAATGAAAAGCTTTATGCCAACTTGAAGAAGTGCACCTTTTGCACGGATAACTTGGTTTTCCTAGGCTTTGTTGTGAGTGCAGATGGAGTTAAGGTCGATGAGGGGAAGATCAAAGCCATCAAAGACTGGCCGAGTCCAACCACAGTAGGAGAAGTGAGGAGTTTCCATGGGCTTGCTGGGTTCTATAGGCGATTTGTGAGAGACTTTAGCACCATTGCAGCTCCCTTGACCGAAGTGATAAAGAAGGATGTCGGATTCAAGTGGGGAGAAGCACAAGAGAAGGCTTTCCAGAGCCTAAAAGAGAAGCTTACTCAATCACCTCTTCTTATGCTTCCTGACTTTACTAAAACGTTTGAAATAGAATGTGATGCCTCAGGAATTGGAATTGGTGCTGTATTGATGCAGGATAGGAAACCGATAGCCTACTTCAGTGAGAAGCTTGGAGGAGCCACTCTCAACTATGCAACCTACGACAAAGAACTCTATGCCTTGGTGAGGGAATTACAAACCTGGCAACATTACTTGTGGCCCAAGGAGTTTGTCATACACACTGATCATGAGTCCCTAAAGTATCTAAAAGGGCAGAGTAAGCTTAGCAAGAGACACGCAAGGAGGGTTGAGTTCATTGAGACCTTCCCATTAAGATCTTTTAAGATCTTAAGCAAATAAGTAACAAGAACGAGACTAGAAAGAGATTTGATGAAAGAAAGACTCGATTTAGACTAAGAACTAAGGAGATTAATGAGAGACTATGAAGAACATTATGAGACTCGAAAGTTTAGAGAGAACTGTATGCTTTATTCATAGAGAGAGTTCAGAATATATAGAGAGGGTTTACAAGGGTTTCGTAAAGCAAGAGAGGGAAAGCATGTGGACAGGAGGAGAGGCGCGCCTAATGGTTCAAACGAGTGGCTCTGGTGGCTAGATGCCAATGGCATCTTGACTAGATGCTTCTCACTTTACAGCTTGCACCGGCTGGAGGCTTGACCAAGCCTTATCTTCAAACGGTAACCTTGGCGCCTAAAGCTTCAAGGTTTACCCGACCCAACCCTTTCTTTCACTCCAAGTTAACCACTCGATCTCCTCATGGTAAGTTCTCCTCTTTTACCTTTTTACCTTTTTCACCTCAGTAACTTTTCTTGTACGGACAACCCCATTTTTGCACATTGCCAAAACATGGTTTAAAGCTCTTTTGGGTCGACCTTGTACGGCCTGTACGGCCTGTACGGCCTGTACGACCTGTACGGCCTTGTACGGCCTTGTACGGCCTGTACGGCCTTGTACGGACAAGGTCGACCCGAACCCCTCTCTTTTCCTCCTTCTCTCTATTCTATACTAACTAGATACATCAACTTAACACTCCCCCTCAAGCTTGACCATATGGAACAAGTCGAGCTTGGAAGGCTATGAGATCTCCCTCATTAAAAACCTCACCAAAGAGAAAACCCTGGTTGGGATAAAACCCTTTGATGAGGGAAAAAGAGTGGAGACCTCATAGCAGGGGATTAGCTAAGTTGGTTTAGATCAATGAGTCCCAACCTCACATGGATGGACTCCATTGTCTTCTGTCTTGCAGCCTTTGTAAACACATCTGCCAACTGATCTTCACTTCTTGTATAGCACGGCAAGGTCACTCCTAATCCAATCATTTGCCTCACCTTGTGACAATCCACCTCAATGTGCTTGGTTCTTTCATGGAACACTGAGTTGGAGGCTATATGGATCGCAGCTTGATTATCACAATGCATAGTCATTGGTGTAGACTGATCAATCTCCACATGTTTTAGGATGCCTTTGATCCATACCAGCTCGTTTGTGAGTTTAAGCATTGCCCTATACTCAGCCTCGGCACTGGAACAAGAGACCACCTTCTGCTTCTTGCTTTTCCATGTGACCAGGTTCCCACCTATGAAGGTGCAGTATCCAGTGGTTGACTTCCTGTCCATCCTGTCTCCTGCCCAATCCGCATCACAGTAGCCCACCACTTCAGTACTTCTGTTGCACCCCATCCAAACTCCAAGGTTTGATGATCCGTTGAGATACATCAGGATCCTTTCAACCATATGCCAGTGATGTTCCTTTGGGATTTGCATGTGTTGACTCACCTGGTTCACAGCAAAACAGATATCAGGTCGAGTAATGGTAAGGTATATTAACTTACCAACAAGCTTTCTATAAAGCTTAGGATCATGGAATGGTCGGTTGTCTTCAATCTCCCCCTCACGAGGAACCTTGTACCCATCCTCTAGTGGCATCTTGGCTGTCTTTCCTCCATGCTTCCCTGCATCTTTCAAGAGATCAAGTGTATACTTTCTCTGGGACAGAAACAAACCTTCCTTGGATCTACATATCTCAATACCAAGGAAGTATTTCATCTCTCCCAAGTCTTTAATTTCAAACACAGATTTAAGGAAGTCTTTAGTGGATTGAATACCTGCCTTGTCACTTCCTGTAATGATGATATCATCAACATACACAAGAAGGACAACTATACCTGATGTGGTCGAGAGAGTGAATAAGGTATGGTCCAGTTCAGATCTCTTGAACCCTTTTCCATTTAGAGTTGTGCTCAGCTTGTTGTACCAGGCTCTAGGAGACTGCTTGAGACCATAGATTGCCTTCTTAAGCCGAAGAACATTTCCCTTCTTTACTAAGTGTTCCAGGCCTGGTGGAGGATGCATATAAACCTCATCTTCAAGTTCTCCTTGAAGAAAAGCATTCTTCACATCCATTTGCCAAAGACCCCACTCAAGGTTAACCGCAAGAGACAGTATGATTCTGATAGTGTGAAGTTTTGCAACTGGAGCAAACGTATCCACATAATCTTCTCCATAGGTTTGAGTAAATCCTCTTGCAACCAACCTGGTTTTCTTCCTATCAATCTTCCCATTTGCCAAGTACTTGATGGTAAATATCCATCTACTGGTCACAGCCTTCTTCCCTCTTGGTAGCTCACTCTCATACCATGTGTCATTCTTAATCATGGCACTTGCTTCAGCACCAACTGACTCCTTCCACTCCTTGTCTTTGACAGCTTCCTCATAAGATCTTGGTATATAGCTCTCGTCCAGACTCACCATAAAGGAACAATGTTCCTCTGGATACTTAGTAAAGGAGCAGACCACTTGGGATGGATGGGCAACAGCTTGGGCATTGTAGTAAACCCTAGTGTTAACCCAATCAGATGGTGGTCTTCTTATCCTAGAACTTCTTCTCAGCTGTTGCTGCTGTTCTTCTTCCCTTCTTTCCGGTTCTTCCTCCCCTTGCTGTTCAGTACTTCTCTGACCTTCTTGAGTATCTCCACCTTGATCATGAGACCCTGAACTTCTATCTTCCCCTGGAGAGTCAAATTCTTCTTGTCCCGAATCAAACTCTTCACCACCACTACCAGATTCTTCATCTCCTTGATCTTCAGTGTTTCCCCCCTCATGATCAAGGTGGGGAGACTGATTTGCTTCATTCGTCCCTTTTGGACCACTTTCATCCGGGTTCTTGGTCACGCCAATGCCAAGACCTTCCAAGATAATTCTAAGAGTTGCTGCCTTATCCGAGGTAAGGTCCTTCAACTCTTCTTGATTCTTCTCCTCATAATACCCCCTTTCTTCTATGAACTTGACATCCCTAGACACCAGAACTCTTCTTGCCACTGGATCATAGCACTTGTATCCCTTCTGAGTTGTAGAGTAGCCTATAAACATTGCCTTTGTACTCTTGACTTCTAACTTGTTTCTCATCTCACCAGGAATCAGTACATAGCAGAGGCACCCAAAGACCCGTAGATAGTCCACTGATGGCTTGTACTTGTTGAGAACCTCAAAGGGGGCTTGATCATTCAGGACCTTTGTGGGTGTGCGGTTGATGAGATAGCAAGCAGTAGTCACAGCATCACTCCAAAATCTTTTAGGGACATTTGCTTGAAACATTAAGGACCTTGCAATCTCCATGAGATGGCGGTTCTTCCTCTCAGCCACTCCATTTTGCTGTGGAGTGTAAGGGCAACTGGTCTGATGAAGGATCCCATGACGAGCTAAGTGATCCTTGAAGGCATGACTTGTGTACTCTCCTCCATTATCTGATCTAAAAATTTTAAACTTGGCATGATAATGGTTAGTCACATAGGATTGAAAGTTTTTAAATGCATCAAGGACTCTATCTTTAGATGGAATGAGTGTTAACCAGGTGTATTTAGATTTTTCATCAATGAATGTCACAAAATACTTATGATTATCCCTAGATATGCAAGGAGCAGTCCACACATCAGAATGAATCAAATCAAAGCACTTCTCATAAACAGTAGATGATCTTGGAAAGACATTCTTACAATGCTTGCCTAAAATGCAAGCTTCACACTCATTATTTTCGAAAACAACACCTGGTAACATCAAGTTCAAAGCTCTAACATGAGGATGTCCTAGTCTAGCATGCCACAAAGCATTCTTATTCAAAGCAGAAGAAACAGTAGTAAAGGAACAACTAAAATCAGAAATAGGATCAAGCTCTTCAAGCATATATAACTCGCCCTTGGTAACTCCTTTTCCAATCATCCTTTGGCTCTCAATATCCTGAAACTCAACCTCGTTAGGACTGAATATCACTTTACAATTCAAATCATTAGTGCATTTCTTAACTGATAACAGGTTTGAAGTGAATTCAGGCATATAGAAAGCTCTTGAGTTCTTACTAAACAATTTTAGATTTCCCACTCCTCTAATAGGAATCTTATCACCATTAGCAATCATGACATGACCATTAGCTGGTTCAATGTCTTTGATCAGATTGGTGTCACTTATCATGTGATGGGAGGCTCCTGAGTCTACTATCAAAGGTTTAGCTGAGCTATTAGCAATATGACAAGTTCCTTTAGGAATAGAACAAGCAAGACTTTGGCGGTTCATTTCTAATGTCCTACCAGTTCTATCAGTCCTAAGATCAATCACATTTTCTAGCTTACTAGCAACCATTGAAGCACCAAGAGAATACCCATTAAGGTTACCAAAGGTGTTACCATTCTCCTTGAGCATTTTGATGAGGGCTTCAATGTCAGACCTCCGGATGTAGTCTTGATCATTGTTCCTGCTGGTACCACCCGTGTAGGCAACAAGGGACTTTCCTTCACTGGCCTCCCTCTTATCACCATCGGTTGTCTTGCTTGTGCTTGCAACAGTTGACCCCTCCGAGATGTGAGCTCTAGCTTCCCTCTCCTTCATGAACTTGGCCGGCTTGAGATGTGGGTGGAGGATCCAGCACTGACTCTTCTTGTGGCCGTGCTTCTTGCAATGATCACAGTTACCATTGAACCTCCGGTCTTCATACTTGTTGAAAGCAGCTTTGTTTGCCATTGGTGTTTCAACCTGATCAGTTTGCGCAGCTTGGTTAGCCAAGGTAAGCTCCCCCTTACCTCCAAACAACCCAATAGAGCCTTGTTCCTTTTGTATCTGAGCACACACATCTTCTAGAGATGGAAGCTTCTCAGCTCTCAGGATATGCTTGATGAGGCTGTTGTAGGCAGGGTTTAGAGTGAGCAGGAGCCCAAAGACCTTATCTTGCTCTCGCCTTTCATTCAACTCATCAGCATCAACCGTGCTTGGTCTCAGCATCTCCAACTCGGACCAGAGGGCTCGGAACCTTCCAAGATGCTTAGTGAACTCCATATCTTCTTGTAGCAACCCGTTGATTGCTCTCTTCACCTCAAACACTCGGCTCAAGTTTGAGATGTTTCCATACACCTTCTTCAAGGTCTCCCATAGATCCTTTGCGGTTTCACAGTAGCTATAAGCTTCCATGATAGGAGTCTCAAGAGATCCTTGAAGAAGTGTCATCACCATCATATCTTCTTGCTGCCACTTCTCCACCTCACTTGTGGCACTTGCAGCTTCACCTTCTTGAGTAATGAGCTTAGGAGCTTCACCGGATGTGATATGACCCCATAAGCCCTTACTTCCCACAGCAGTCTTCACCAAACGAGACCACAACAGATAGTTACTCCCCTTTAGAGTAACCGGAACCTTCATGCTAACACTATCCATCTACAACCAGCTTGACTTCAAAAGCTTGGAAATGAGTGGATCTATACCTTAGAACACGGATGAACCCAGAAACGAGAGAAAAGGTTGAGACTTTGAAGGTAAGAACGTGAAAGGCTCAAGCTTTTACACCACACAAGCTTCAAACTTCAGTCTTCTACCCGGATCTTCAAAGAACAGCCTTAGATCTTCAAAAAGCTTCAACCTTGATCTTCTTCAACTCGATGAACACAAACCCAGATCTTGATGAACCTGGCTCTGATACCATAAGATCTTTTAAGATCTTAAGCAAATAAGTAACAAGAACGAGACTAGAAAGAGATTTGATGAAAGAAAGACTCGGTTTAGACTAAGAACTAAGGAGATTAATGAGAGACTATGAAGAACATTATGAGACTCGAAAGTTTAGAGAGAACTGTATGCTTTATTCATAGAGAGAGTTCAGAATATATAGAGAGGGTTTACAAGGGTTTCGTAAAGCAAGAGAGGGAAAGCATGTGGACAGGAGGAGAGGCGCGCCTAATGGTTCAAACGAGTGGCTCTGGTGGCTAGATGCCAATGGCATCTTGACTAGATGCTTCTCACTTTACAGCTTGCACCGGCTGGAGGCTTGACCAAGCCTTATCTTCAAACGGTAACCTTGGCGCCTAAAGCTTCAAGGTTTACCCGACCCAACCCTTTCTTTCACTCCAAGTTAACCACTCGATCTCCTCATGGTAAGTTCTCCTCTTTTACCTTTTTACCTTTTTCACCTCAGTAACTTTTCTTGTACGGACAACCCCATTTTTGCACATTGCCAAAACATGGTTTAAAGCTCTTTTGGGTCGACCTTGTACGGCCTGTACGGCCTGTACGGCCTGTACGGCCTGTACGGCCTGTACGGCCTTGTACGGCCTTGTACGGCCTGTACGGCCTTGTACGGACAAGGTCGACCCGAACCCCTCTCTTTTCCTCCTTCTCTCTATTCTATACTAACTAGATACATCAACTTAACACCCATACGTGATCAAATATAAACAAGGTAAGGAGAACATAGTTGCTGATGCACTATCTCGGAGGTATGTTCTCTTGACCACTCTAGATGCTAAGTTGCTTGGAATTGAGCAGATAAAAGATATGTATGATACTGACCATGATTTCAAGGAAGCTTATGTTTCTTGTGAGAAGTTTGCTGCAGGGCATTACTTTAGACAAGAAGGCTACTTGTTTTATGCAATAGGTTATGTGTGCCTAACTGCTCTTTGAGAAATCTTTTTGTCAGGGAATCCCATGGGGGCAGTCAAATGGGACACTTTGGGATTGCCAAGACCTTAAAAGTTTTGCAGGGTCACTTTTATTGGCCGCATATGAAGAGAGATGTGGAGAGAATCTGTGGGAGGTGTGCTACTTGCAAGCATGCCAAGTCCCAAGTCCAATCCCAGGGTTTGTATACTCCTTTACCCATTCCACACCATCCCTGGAATGACATTTCCATGGACTTTGTTGTAGGATTGCCTAGGACTAGAACCGGAAAGGACTCAATCTTTGTTGTTGTTGATAGGTTCTCTAAGATGGCACATTTCATAGCATGTCATAAAACTGATGATGCATTGCATGTTGCTAACCTGTTCTTTAAAGAGGTTGTTCGTTTGCATGGCATGCCTAGAACTATAGTTTCTGATAGGGACACTAAGTTTCTTAGTTACTTCTGGAAGACACTTTGGTCTAAGCTAGGCACTAAACTGTTGTTTTCTACTACTTGTCATCCGCAAACTGATGGACAAACTGAAGTGGTTAATAGAACCTTAGGAACACTCCTTCGTGCATTCATTAAAAAGAACTTAAGGACATGGGAAGAATACTTACCACACTGTGAATTTGCATACAACCATGCTATGCATTCTGCTTCTAAGTATTCACCTTTTGAGATTGTTTATGGGTTCAATCCCACCTCTATTTTGGATCTAATGCCTTTACCTGAGTGTGAAAGGATCAGCCTAGATGGCAAGAAGAAAGCAGAGATGGTCAAACGAATCCATGAGAAGGCTAGACAAAACATTGAGCAGAAAACCAAGCTTTATGAGAAGCAAGCCAACAAAGGGAGACGTGTGAGAACCTTTGAAGTAGGTGACCAAGTTTGGTTGCACCTGAGGAAGGATAGGTTCCCCAACGAGAGGAAGTCCAAGTTGATGCCAAGGGTTGATGGACCTTTCGAGATCATCCACAAGATCAATGATAATGCCTACAAACTTGATCTCCAAGGTAAGTATGATGTATCAAATAGCTTCAATGTCACTGATTTGGCTCCTTTTGCTGTAGATGAACCTGATTTGAGGACAAATCCTTTTCAAGAGGGAGGGGATGAAAGTTTATCAGAGTTCAGGCCGTGGGTTGTGTGAGAAGCTTCAACCTCAACAGGTTCGGACTGAACTTGTAATAACAAGGAGAAGAGAAGACTTGATGAGAGAATAAGATTGTAGAAGAGACTAAGAGAATAAAGAGACTAAAGAGAGATTCGTGAGACTTAATGAACCAGAGACTAAGAGAGTGAAGAACAGAGATTTAGAACCCAGAAAAGAATAGGAAGGAGGAGGGGAAACCCCACTCTCTCACTTGATTCGTTTACAATTGATAATGAGGCCTTTATAGGCAATACAAGAAGCAAACATTAACCTATATCTAAGGTCTGATAAAGCCTGAGAGAATGGACGGTTTAGATGAAGTCAGATGGTCTTCATACAGGCTGGAGACAGCCTGGGCGCGCCTAGGAAAGCTTGGCCAGGAATAGGCCAGCAATGCACATGAACCCAGCCAATGATCAGTCCAAGTTCATTCCTTCTTTTGGATAAGCATCTTGAGAGCATATTCCTCTTATCCATCTCGTCCCAAATGATCCCTTGCCTCCTTAGCTTCAATCAGTCACAAGGGGTTCGAATTGCTTTGGTTTAAAGTGATCAAACCAAAGACAAACCCAAAACTGCTTTATTTCTCGACCGTACGGACTGTGTACGGACCACCCGTCCGTACACCTTGACCCGGATTTTGCACATTGCCCAAACTCACCCAAAAGTCGAACCAGGAAGTGTTTTGGGTCGACCATGTCTGTACAGTCCGTACAAGGCCGTACAGGCCGTACAACTGGCCGTACAGGCCGTACGACTGTCCGTACAGTCGACCCTATTTTTGCACTTTCGCCCAATGGCTCCCAAATCTTCCCAAATACTTCCTTCTTGATCATAAACCCTTCTTGAACCTTGTTCTTGCTCAGCATAAGCTTCTGGACCCTCTTTAGTCCTTGATCAGACTTCTAATGGGTTTTGGCCCTAACTTTGCACATGGCCTTTAGTGGTCCATTTCTCACTTCATGTTTAACACTCCCCCTCAAGCTTGACTCTATAGATCCTGAGTCAAGCTTGGAACCCTGAAGTCACTCCTCATTAAAAACCTTATGATAGAAAACCCTCCTTAGGGATAAAACCCTCATAAGGAAAAGAGTAAGCTCCTTCAAGGCCTAGGGATTGGCCATTGAGCCTTTGTGCCTTAGAACCAGTGTGGTTGGACAGAAAGGACTCTGGATCGTGGCCTAAACTCGTGCAGCCAACAACACAAAGGCTTGCACCCTTATAGAACTCGGCTTGACCTCTTCATAGACCCAAAACAACCTCATTTGGTCGAATGTAAAGTTTTCGGGTCGACTTGGTCCGTACAGATTCGTACGGTCCGAGTACATCCGTCCTTACCAAATCTGTATGGCCTCGCCCTAACTTTACACATAATCATCTTCAGTGAGGTTCAAGCACTGGTAATGGTACCTGATACATTATCCCAAAGGTGCATCAGTACTTATCAAGTATATCCACAAGAAAAAGAAACTTAGGCACACCTCAAAACAATGAAACCAAACCAGAGATTCTAGCAACTTAGACATTCTTCTAAATGAAGCAAGATATCAATGATGGTTTCTACTAAGGCAATAGCACTAGAACTTATTCCATTTTAACCATAACAACCAGAGCCAATCTATTCAAGCATTTAAGAACCATTCCGAGATTTAAGAAGAAATGATGAATGACATGAATTGAATTGAGTTCAAGTTACTTCCCTTTTGTTTGGATGAGGAGTGACTGGTTTGTCACTTGAATCCCTCACACTCGGCCAGTTGCAGCCTCTCCATGGCAACACCAACTTGATGGGAGGTTGGATGATCCTTTGTTGAAGTCCTTGCAAGGCTTCGAAGCTGGACCATGGATGGAGCATGTAAATTCAGACTCCCCCTCAAGCTTAACTCCGAGACTATGGGAGGAGCTAAGCTTGTGAACGATCCAAACCATCCATGGCCTTATGACCACCAGTCTTCTTGACTTTGTGATGTCCTTCTTCTTGTGAGTTTACTCTCTTCCTTAATACGAACTAGGGTGTTTGAATCACCATAGAGAGATCCTCACAAGATACTTTCTCTCCATTGCATGACCCATTCTCTATACACTCCTTGTATTTGAATGGACTGATGCGTCCATGGAATGGTATGCAATGGGAAGATTAGCATGTCCTTTGTTCCATTTCCTTTAGATCATCGGCCTCCTCATGACTTTGGTGATGATCTTCATTGCAGCACCCTTTTGGTGATGCTTTTCTTTGCTTGTCTACTGTCCTCTCTACACTCTCCTGATATGTAGGCTATGGTGACTGAACCACCATGGACAGAACCGCAAGGCAGCTCTCCATTTGTCACAACATCCTGTCTACACTCTTTGGTGTAGGCTATGGACTTCCCATGGAATGTTGGCAATGGGAAAATTCATGGTCTTAGGAACCATCAGTCTTTACAAGACTTGATGTCCTTACCCTTGTGAGTTTTGGCTCTTTTCCTTATACCAGGAACTATTGGTGTTTGAATCACCTTAAGAGCCCTCACAAGGTAGTCTCTCATTGTATGATATCCCACTCTACACTTCCTGTAGACTTTGGGACTTACATGTCCAAGTGGTATCATACAATGGTATCAATCTCTCATTGCATACTCAATCACACTACACTTCCTGTAGTTTGTGGACTAACACATCCAGTGATGATATGCAATGGCATTAGACCTTTGTCTTGTCACTGTGGTTTGGTTTGTCACTGTATCACAACTTGTGTACCTAACATCACCACAACTCAATGCAAGATTAGATCATCCCATTGGGACCAAACCAAGATCACTCATCCGGTTTGATCACCAATGCCTCAACAAGCTAAAAGAAAACTTGAAACCAGCAGACCACAGAGCAAGACAGGGCAATTTAAACTTCTCTAGATGAAATGCAAGCTTGAAACAAAGCACTTGCAGCTAGGCTGGAATTTTAGATGCACCATATATGAATGCAACAATCTTAGACAGCAACTATTAGAATGCAACAGATTCAATCCGAACTAACCACTGTATGATCCATTTTAAACAACCTAAACTAAATGTAAGAAAACACCCAGACATGATAATGAGCAATAGTTTCATCAAGATCATAGATTCAAGTAGTTTAGACATACTTCTACATCCTACTTGATATCTCTGATGGATTAACTATGTCATTAACATCCAAGCAACAAAGAACCGGATTGAATCACTACCTATATTCTTATGGATGCAAAACAGTCTAAACAATTCTCATGATGCAAGTAGCAGAGACATTCAGTTCTACACACCAAGACCAAAAGAGATATGACAATGCACGAGACAATACTAAACCACCACTATGATGCTTATGCAAGAACGAGAATCAGAACACAAAACAATGCAGTAAACAAGCCAGGAGATCCTGGGACCAACAACACTCCATGCACACCAAAGTAAACTCTTATTAAGGGATAAAGGATTTGCTTACAGCTAAGGAATCTGGGCTGATTCCTTAAACTTCCATGAACACAGGTCAGTATTTCTTGTTGGGTTTAGCCCAACCCTTCTTTGGTCATTACTGCTTGAGGCAGCTTCAGACTTGGCTCTTGAGGAACATCTCCATCCTTTTCAGACTTGATGCTTAGCCCCCAACGCAACTCTTCTCGGATCAATACAGGTCACTGAGCTTGATGGTACTTCTGGTAGCTCACTTGAGTTTCTTTCTCTAGTTTGGCCGAGATTTGGATCCAAACTTGGAATGAGCTCAAGAGAGATCTAAAACCGTGTTCACCATTTCTTTAGCTTCAGTTCCTTTGGTCACCAGTCTCCCATGGACTTAAGTGATGACCACTCCTACTTATGTGCCTCTTT